>JARHVA010007052.1:652500-768939 GCA_037957365.1 Torreya grandis
TGTGTGTGTGTGTGTGTGTGTGTGTGTGTGTGTGTGTGTGTGTGTGTGTGTGTGTGTGTGTGAGTGATATATGACCTTCATCTTCATGTGTAACTCTATAGATAAGCTTCCTTATCCTTGAAACCCTAGGTCTTCTTTTGATAGATGAAAACCAATAAAAAATAACAAATTATAATAGCCTAAGCTAACCCTAATCACCACCATTAATCTTTTACCACTTGATACATATATATTAAACTAAATTAGGGATTAAAAGACACACATAATTCTTCCCCTTAGTGTGAATGTGTAATTATGCTCTTTCTCTATATGAATTCACATATAAATATGAATTTTATCTTGATAATATTAGCACTTTATTTGAATTGTGTTTTAGACTTGATTGATGATTTCTCATAGTGATTTATTTGATTTTACTAGTGTGAATAATTATAGTTGAGAGGTACTTGAGGATGCCAAATTTCAGTAAGCCTGGCCTTGATTTGTATTTATATGTACTTAATTTGGTAATTTATGATGATAAAAACATGATAGGTGAATGGATCAACATTTGGTAAGGGTTTAATTTTTAAAATTAACCATTTATAGGTAAAAGGTGGTAACATCAACCTCATAACATTAATGTTGACATTATTTTTTGATCATGATGTTAATGTCAAAGAGAAAAAAAAATAAAATGTATTATTTTGGTATTTTTTTGGTAGGATATTTACCTTATTTATCATAGACTAGAATGATCTTATAGATTATTAGTAGAAAAATAGAATGGTTCAGGCTCATAACTAGTGTATAGGTGTCTAAGAATGGCAATTAGGAACTATTTATATATCCAAAACACATGTAGAATAAGTGTTTAATATCCAAATGTCAAATACTGTATTTTAGAGTCTACAAATGACTTCTTTTATTTTAGTATTAAATTTCAATGGAAATACAAGAGTGAAAGGATAAATATATACTTAATTTTATACAACACACATTTTTTTGGGGAGAATACTCCAAATGTGCAAGTTAAGTCAAGAAAACCCTCCATTGAAAATGTATTAGTCAATGTCCAAAGAGTGAACCTATATGTGAGGAAAGTTATGTTTCCTTATAACTTGGAGATGATTCCTTGTCGAATCATTAGAAAAATATACTTCTCTATTGAATCACATGGAGAACATGTCAAAATTGAGAGTGATCAAAAAAAAATTTTAAATTTAGTTTAAGGTAAGGGCTATGGATTAGATGATAAATTCCCCAAATCATATGTAACTAATCAAATAATGATCTTGTAACCTAAATATAAATAGGTGACAACCACACAATTGGTTTACTATGGGCAATTCCATCTCCATTGATAATTGTTGATCCTCAATGTACATTACCTCAAAATCATGGATCAGTTACTACAGATGGATTTGTAGATTTTTTCCAAACATGAAAATAAATGTTAAATAACTACAAAGGTGCAAATATGCATGAACCAACATCATGCCTTACTAAATCAGTGTCAACTACAAACCTTTATAATACACATGAACTAGTATCATGCCCAGCTAAAATATTAAATTGTGTATAGTTGCATGAGCTAGTATCATTCCTAGCTATGTTCGTCATGTAAAAATATATTATATTTACCTTGCACATTCCACCAAATGTATTTGAATTTATATCAATCTAAAATATGTCACTAATGGAGTGATAACATGGATAGCATATGCCCCTAGAATCTATTTGAATACTATACATAATTATCCCAATATGATATTTAAATCATATTTAAACTTTGAAATATGTATTTTTGTACACTAATATTATAGTGTATTATTTAGTCTCTATAATAAAATCCATTAATATGTCCCTTACATAAGGTGAGATACAGGTCTTGTAAGTATCTCAACTAAAAAAATCTGAATGATATTATGTCATATATAAGGATAATATAACGTAGAATCATATCAACATGTGAAGATTATGTAAAAATAGTAATGTAAATATCATCAAGTTACACATGTATCATATGGAATGTTTAATGACATATAAATGTTATGTCAAAATATATATCTCTATGAATCATGTAGTGGTATGTGTCACTAAATAAGACTACATAGTAAAAAAGTGCATGATTTAAATCATGACACAACACACAAGGGTGAAGCGTATGATATGTAGAATGACACATGAAAACATATAATGAATTCAAAAATTATCAAGATAATAAAATTATCAATAGGTCAAGATCTGAAAAAATACTCAAAATTGATTTGTATGAAATGATTTTAAATAATTAAAAACCCAAACCATGCTTAAATAATCCTCAAATAAGAATTAGAGTTAACATTCAAAATTTGAAAAAAGCTAAAATCTAAAAAAAAGTCTAATTTTAGCAGTTGCTATTTATAGTAAGTTTTACATGCAATCACATGCAATTCTAAAAATATTACAAAATAATCCAAACACTATAATTATCCTATGAGATGACATTCAATTCAAGTTTACGTCTGATCCTAAAAATATATAATTTATAAAAATAGAAAATTCTCAAGAAAATCATTAAACGGTAATTTTGGGCCCTCAGATGATCATGTATGGCCTCTGAAAAATATAGAAATAAAATATAAGTTCATAGGGTGGATTAATAAATCATAATTTTTTTGGAGATGGTCATTTTTTCATGTGAAATATCTCAAATGGAGTTGCGTGGTCAAAAGTTATGGCCTCTAGAAGATTGGCTTATTTTTTCTACATCATTCTCCTCTAGTTGAAAACAACTCAGCTCCTGTGAGTTGGCCTAATTATACTGCTTCCATTTTTATTTATCAATAATATTTAGTTCCCATTCTATAATCTAAGTTTTGTCTTCTTTTTGTAGTCCTTCCCACTACACCCAATACCTGTTATAATTCCCTTGCCTTGTGCTCACTATCTTCATATCCAAAACCTACACTATTTTTTCCTTCTTCTTCTTTGGAACCTATTGCTGCAAATTTACTTCTTCATTTTTATCACCTTCACCATATTATCCATGGAATTCATATAAATCTAAAAGATTATATATATATATATATATATATATATATATATATATATATATATATATATATATATATATATATAAACTCTATGGTAAACTCACCTCATAAGCATTGTTATTGATTTTCTTCACAATTCTGCATGGCCCAAGTTTCTTGTACTTCAACTTGTTGTATGTTCCTTTTGGAAATATTTATTTGCTTAAGTAAACCATTACCAACTCTCATTTTTCAAATAACTTTGATCTTATTCTGACATATGTTGCGTCTTTATATTTTTCATTACTTATCTCTAACTTTCTTATTACTCCTTGCAACTACTGCATATTCTCTACAAATGCTTCTAAATCATGACTAACTCGATCTAAATTTGGTAATTTTACCAAATCTAAAATATCAATATGATTTATCCCATAAACAATCTAAAATGATTATTTTCCTATTGATCTATTCATTGAATTGTTATATGCAAACTCATCTATGGTAAAGTCAAGTCCCATTGCTTGGGCTTCTCTCTTACTATGCATCTCAACAAATTTCCCAATCTCTTATTCCTAACTTCTATCTATCCATCTATTTGTGGGTGACACGCACTACTTAATTGTAGTTTAGTACCCATATTATTACACAAAGTCCTCCAAAAATGACTTGGAATTTTTGTGTCCCTATCTAAAGTAATAGTTTTTAGAATACCATGAAATCTCACAATATCCTTAAAAAATAATTCTACAACTCTAGTGGTAACATTGGTTTTCTTACATGTAATTAAATGAACCATTTTATAAAATCTATCTACAACAACAAAAAATGAATCATTACCTCTTTGTGTGTTTGGTAATCCCAACACAAAATCCATACTCAAATATGTCCATGGTCTTCTTAGAACTAGGAATGGCATGTATAGTATAGTATTTTGTGCATGTCCTTTATCCACTGAGATATCCTTCACCTAGAAATATACTTTCACATCTCTCACAATATATTATAGTTGTAGGATATGTATTATAGGTGGCTAAAGGAAATATTTATTTTGTGCATGTCCTTTAGGCACCTAACATATCATTCCAATAGAATACAAGCACAACATATGTATTTTGTGCATGTCCTTTAGCCACCTAACATCTCTCTTCATTTTTAGCCAAACATACTTTTCCTCCACTAAATCTATTATCTTCATCTTACCAAAATGTCCAGCCAAACTACCACTATGATGCATAATTATTTCCCTTTAAAGAGATAACCTTCTTCTATAAGATACTATGAATAGTATTTTTCCCATATATTAATGGATTCATGCATTGATCAACTACGTTGCCAAAATATGAATCAATATCATTTAATTATTTGATATATTTAAATCCAACTTCATCACTCACCATAGTAGTTAATAATGCTACTCTCCTACTAAATACATCAACTACCTAATTATATTTTCTTGATTTATGTTTCAATATAAAAGTATACCCCTACAAGAAACATACCCACTTTGTATGCCTACTATTCAACTTCTTTTTTGTATTCATATACATCAAAGCCTCATGATTTGTAATTAGGATAAAATCTTTAGGCACTAGGTAATGCTTCCAATGTCTTAATACTTGTACAATTGCATAAAGTTCAACATCATAAGTAGAATACTTTGTTCTTACCTCATTCAATTTCTCACTGAAATATGCTATTGGCTTTTCTTCTTAACTCAACAGAACACCAATTCACACAAATGAAGCATCAAAATCAACCTCAAAAACTTTGTTAAAATATGGTAATGCTAAAATTGGTCTTTCTGTAATCTTGTTCTTCAAATATTCAAAGCTTTATGTGGCTACTTTAGTCCATGTAAATTCCTTCCCTCTCATGCAATATGTTATTGGTACCACAATATTACTAAAAAAATAATTAAATTTACTATAAAAAGTTGATAAACCATGGAAACTCCTTACCTCTATAATGATTTTTAGAATAGGCCACTCAACAATCACCATTATCTATTCTCATAGTATCTACTAAAACTACAAATCCCAAAAATACCAAACTATTCTGCATAAACTTACACTTCTTCAAATTTACATACAACTTCTCCTTTCTTAACAAATCCAATACCATTCTAAAATGTTGCAAGTGTTCTTCTTTAGTCTTACTTAATATAAAAATGTCATCAAAATAAACAACCACAAACTTATCAATATATTGTCATAGCATTGTACTCATGACCCTCATAAATGTGCTAAGTACATTAGATAATCTAAAGGGCATCACCATCCACTCATATAAGCCATCCCTAGTCTTGAATGTAGTTTTACACTCATCTCCTTCATGAATTCAAATATGATAATAACCACTCCTTAGATCAATCTTGGTAAAATATTTTGCTCATGCAAGTGCATTCATCATATCATCTAAATAAGGTATAAGAAATCTATAGTTGAATGTAATTTTATTAATTTCTCTACTATCCACACACATTATCCATCCTCCATCTTTCTTTGGAGTTGACAATGCTAGAGTTGCACATGGACTCATACTCTCCCTTATCAAATTCTTTCTTAATAATTTAGTAACATGTTTATTTAATTATTCATGTTTTTTTGGGTTCATCTTATAAGCTAATTTATTGGGTAGAGTTGATCCTAAAATCAAATTAATGTGATGCTAAATATCTCTCTTCGGTGATAAACCATCTAGTAACTCATTAGGCATAACATCTACATATTTTTTTAATACTCTTTCTGCTTCCATTGGTATTTGCACCATTTCCATGTCTTCATTATTTGCTAATAAGACATAGCAATAATTTCTTACCTTTATATCTTGGATAAATTATTTAGTAGAGAGCACATTTTTTGTCTTCTCTTCCTTTTTAAGAAGTAATAAAATTACCTTTTCACCACCTTTCTAAAAAGTGTATGTGTTCTTTGCTCCATCATGAATAACTTTCTTGTCAAATTACCACGATCTTCCAAATAACACATTACTTTCATCCATCACAATAACATCACACCATATTTCATCATTATAACTTTTTCCTATAAAAAATACTTGATTAAGTAACTTTTATCTACTGCAGCCTCATTCCCTTTCATAAACCATGCAATTCGATAAGGATTAGGATGTTTTTCACATTACAAATTTAGTTTGTTTATCATTTATTTTTAAACCATATTTTCACAACTTCCACCATCTATAATTACTTTGCACACATTTTCACCTAAAGTACATCTTATTCAAAAAATATTTGATCATAACCATGCATCACCACCTTCTTTATTCTTCGCTTGTTCCTTCTTCGAAGTTATCATTGTTCTTCTCATAATGAGATTTTCTCCAACATCTGTAGGCTCAACTTTAGTATTTTTCTCTTCTATCTCAACCTCAACTAGATTTACACTTGGGCTATCTTCTTGCCTCCTTTCTTGATCTTGATAGTGTGGAAACTCAAGTGCTTTGTACCCTTCTTCTCCACATCTATAAAAAATATAATATTTGTGTTGATTTGAAGCCATCCTCTAGCACCACCATAACCTTTTCCTCTCTAAAACCCTCTTCCTCTTCGTTGGTATTAAAACCCTTACCTATTCTCATCTTGCCTTTCTGCACCATGTGAAGATTCCCATTTATTGGTATTAGACCCTCCTTTGGTGATATTAAGCCCACCTCATCCCCTATTTATATGGTATCTACCTCTTCTTGGACCAAGGGACATTCTTCTAAAATTCTATCTATTTTGTTTTCCTTCTACCTTTAAAGCTAATTGATAAACCTCCTCCATGCTAAGTATTCTATGCATGCTTAATTTATTTTGAATAGTAAATTTCAAACCATTTACATACCTTGTATCCATCTTATCTTCTATTTAATTATGATCCACTCATATGGAAAGCTTGTAAAAATCATTTGTATGCTCTTGTATAATGTAATCTTTTTGCCTCAAATTCTAAAATCTTTTGTATAGGGTTTGTGCATAATCCACAAGAATTAATTTCTCACATAGCTTCTTCTCCATATTTTTACATTAATTAATATTCTTTTTACCCTTTCTCTATCTCTCTTTCTAAAACTTATCCCACCAAATCATTGCATGGAATTTCAATTTCATGCATGCAAACTTTACCTTCTTGTCTTCTCTCATAGTCTTCCACTCGAAGAAATTTTCCATGTTAGTCATCCAATATATCAACTCTTTTAGTTTTAATATACCTCCATAATCTATAACATCAACCTTAATTCCTTTATTTCTTATTTATAAATCCCTAACCATCCTCTCTTACATTGATGGTGGTTGTTCTCATTGTTCTTCTTGTTGAACTTCTTCATCATGATATGTGTCCTCCTCATCACCACCTTATCTAATTTGTGATAACCTTGATCAATTATTACACTTATCTCAATATATATTGTATAGTTTTGTTCATATATGCAATACCTCCTCATCCTCTTTCCATGTCTTACTCCTCCAAGATTTGAACTTGCTCTGATACCAAATAATGAAACCAAAAACTATCAAGACAATAAAATTAAAAATAGGCCTAGATCTAAAAAAATACTTAGAATTTATTTTTATTGAATAATTTTAAATAATTAAAAACCCAAACCATGCTTAAATAATCCTTAACTCATAATTAGAGTTGACATGAAAAATTTGAAAAAACTAAAATCTAAAAAAATATCTATTTTTAGTAGCTTATATTTATAGTAAGTTTTGTATGTAAGCATGCACATACATAAAAATATCTTGAAATAATATAAAAAATATAATTATCCTATGGGATGAAATTCAACTAAATTTTAATCTGATTTAAAATATACAATTTTTAAAAATTAAAAATTGATTAAAAAATCATTAAACGGTAATTTTGGATCCTCAGATGATCATGTATGGCATCCTAAAAATATAAAAATAAACTCTAAGAGGATAGTTAAGATTAATAAAATCTAAGGTTTATTTTTGAGATGGTAATTTTGGCATGTGGAAGAGCTCAAACAGAGATACATGTCAAAAAATTATGGCCTCTAGAAGATTGGCCTATTTTTTCTGCATCATTGATCTAATATCAATAAAGGTGAATCATCACATGGTGCATAAAGGAAAGATAATAATAGTAAAGGGTTTAAATACCAAAAAATAGGAAGAGGGTTTTAGAGAGTATGAGGTTATGGTGGTGCTATAAGATGGTTTCCAAATTAGCGTAGATCTTATGATTGTTATAGATGTGGAGAAGAAGGGCACAAAGCATTTGAGTGTCCACACTATCAAAACAAATCAATTCTAAGTATTTTTTCATATCTTGGCCTATTGTTAATTTTATTGTATTGATAGTTTAATGGCATATAGATGTTATGTCAAAATATATGTCTCTATGAATCATGTAGTAGTATGTGTCAGTAAATAAGACTACGCAGTAAAAAAGTGCATGATTTAAATCATGACATGAAACACAAGGGTCAAGTGCATGATATGTAAAATGACACATGAAAACATATAAATCACATAATATCAACAAACCCAACACATAATGTCACACAATATCATATAATTATAAACATAAGGCCAAGATGCCACATGCAAGGGACACAAATATGTCACCACTAACTAAGGAAAAAATCCATAAACAAGGGGCATGAATGTCACAAAAAACAAGCCTAAGGAGCCTAAAATAATGTCAAGGGAGATCATATAATAGACATAAAAAACTAACCAATCATTTAAAAATAACATCATTAAATAAATATGTAATAAATGAAAACTTGTCTACGCTATCCATATATTGTTAGTATCATAGAATTTTAATAGCATATCCATATTACACTATGTAGTAAATGAGTAATTAGAAAGGTATGTGTAAGTAATGTATGCAGGTCAACACGGTAAAAAATTCATATAAAAATATAACTTGTAATAATGTGAAATGTTGAAATAGATTCCCACAACATTGGCATGACCCCTAAATATTGGAAAGGTGTAACACGTATGTGTCTATGTATGGTCTGTATGTCTTGCATCACATTCAAACACCTTGTGAAATTATTTGACTTTATCAAAATAATATTCCATATACTAAATAGGAGATAAATAAAAAACATCACTTAATTTAATTTATCAACTCATGTCATACTTAAGACCTACTTTTTTCTTAATATTTGAGTGTTTTTGTATTTTATTTATTTCTTTAATTTTTTTTATTTATTTGAATATGTGATTATGTATAGTATAAACATAAGTGCATTATGTTCTTAAGGTTCTTCATGGGTTTTCCCTCAAGTTTAGATTAATTATAGACTCTTGTTTGATCCTTTTTTAATCATGATAAATGAGCCCAACCATTTAGGATTAAATTATCCTTTGTGATCCTTATCGGCATTAGTTATTATTTTTATTCTCTTCTAATAATAAGTCACCCACTTAAAATTCTATTATTTTTAACTTATCACCACATGCATGTTTGATGAAATCTTTATACAATTTAACATTCTCAATATCATATATATTTTTTTCATTAAGCATATCTAACTCATGTAAAATAAATTCCCCAATATTCATTCTCTTTTAGAATTTCCTTTAGGGAGACTCAAAAATATGGTATTTATATCTCTAATTGTAAGACTAAGTTTATTACATAAATTAGGGAATAAGGTGTAACTTTTACATGTGTGTGAACACTTGTGTGATATGCCTAGAGTGTATAGATAATTCACACTTTTGTATTATCTTCTAGTACTAAGTCACCCACTTAATTTTTATTTTTTTTTAATTTCTTACCACATGCATGTTTGATGAAATCTTGATATAAATTATGGTGCTCAAAAGCATATATGTGTTTCTCATCAATCATATCTAACTCATAAAACATTTTTTCCCCAATATTCATTATTTTTTATAATTCCCTTCATATAGACCCAAAAGTATGGTATTTATAGCTTTAAAGGTAATACTAAGTTTGTTCCATATATTAGGGAATAATTGGTAATTTTAATGTGTCTATTAATACTTGTGTGATATATCTAGAGTGTATAGATAAATTGATTATGACAATCTTCATGATGTTTGTCAACTGTCTTACTTAGTATATTTGAAACTATTTTATGTGTTAAATTGGATTATTCATTTTTTTGTGGATAGTAAAGACTAGATAAATTAGTAAGGATATTATATCTAATATTAAGTCTCTTATTTCTTTAATTTTTAAGGATGGTCTATTATCTATTAAAATTAATTGAGGGTAGACCAAATAGTGAAATCATATGTGTCATTAAAAATTTACGTATATGTTCTTCCATAGTGGATTGTAATGGTATAACCTCTAGCCATTTGATGAAATATTTTTTAGAATTAATGATAAATATATGTCTTTGAGATGACTTTGGATTTCAAATCAAAACACCAAAGGTATAATTGTCATGGTGAAATAATAGGGTGCAACTCATATGATGGTTCATGATTTAAATTAATAGGATTATGACATTGTTGGAATAATTTGGCATATTCATGACAATCATGTTTCATTGTGGGTCAATAGTGTCCTTGGCATAAAGGTTTATAATACATTTTTTCCATTGAAGTGACCTCCACATTAAGTATCATATACCTCAAGTAAAGCTATTTGAGCCTCATCCCCATTGAAGCATTAAAATAATTTTCCATTTAATGAAATTTGAATAAGTATCCTAAAAAGAGTACATATTGTATTTCTTTGCATTATAATTTAGGTTTATCATCCCATGTAACAATCTCTATAAAAAATGATTGACATAAAAAATTACATGTCTCTTTATCGATCTAGATTAACTATATTGAGAGTATTTTTTAGAACCTTTAAGGAGTCTACATCCTTTGAAGTGACTAAAGAATGTCTTAATTATTTTATAGTAAAAATTTCATGGTCATCATTAATTTTAATCGGTATTATAGATGAAACACTAACCATGGCATTTTCAAGTAGATTATATTTTCAAGGGATGATTTCTATGAAAAATAATCGAAGTGTGTTAATAAGAGTTCACCATTTCATTAGATGGAATTATATTCTCCTTTTTTACTTGATAAATATATAGAACTTGACGGATCACTAGTTTAGAACCTCCATATACTCATATGGTATTTATCAATAAATTTCATTTTGTACATAGTCCTAATATCAAATCATCATATTCTGTTATATTATTTGTACATGAAAAACCAAGGCAAAAATCAAATTAAAATATCTAAATATAGGGAATAATGAAACTATATTGGACTTCACACCTATCACACATATAGATCTATAAAAATGTGACCCAGGTATCACTATCCACATGACAAGAAGTAAATTAATCATGTATGTCATCACTGATTGGAAATGTATCCACTAGCACAATAAAAACTAATTAATCAACAATAGTTTGTCATTTAATAGATTTATATGATATGAATTTTACATAAAATTCCATCAGTAACATTTCCCATTTCACTACATGTCAGAAAAATGGGGTTTTCACATGATAAATTTGACTATGCTTGAATTTTAGTTTCTTGCATTTGTAACAAGGCTTAAGAGGAACATAGGACTGATTATTTTTCCCATTGAAGCATTATTCATACTCATTATAGTATTTAGGCATTGGATGATTTATTAAACTCATAGACCCTATAATATCATTTTAAGCTTTTTTTGCATGTTATTTTTCAAAAAAATCATGCTATTATTTACAATTAGAACTTTCATATATTGTTGCTTTTTGTACTATCTTTAGGAGCATGTTATACAACATCCTTGGTAGTCCTAAACATTGTAATAAATAATTAAAAAATCCCTAGATGGATTTTATGAGAAGAAACAAACTCTAGAACACTTCTTTAGTAGTTTTATGTTAGTTTTTAGATATGATATTATGTTTTGTAGTTGTATTATTTTATTCCATAGTCGTGTTAAAAAAATTTAATAGCTATTTTATTGAAACCCTTTTCCTCATTTTTTCAAACCATCTTTTATCCCCTTTTAAACAATGTTTATTATCCATTTTTTATATAATTTTGGATATTATTTGATTTGGGTCAAGAGCATTTAATTTTAGTATAAACTATTTCCCTTTTTAGGTATACTTTCTTTCAATAATTTTGTGATATTTTCTATGCTCTGGATCCCTTCTCTACATAACTTTTATTGATTTCTTCCAATTGATTCCTAGCTTCTAATTAGAGGGTATTTTATCCTTTGAATAAGGAATACGAATTTGTAGAGTAGACGAAGGTAGAGAAGGATATGGGTTTCCTATTTTCTCAAGATCGTCTTCAAATTTTACCATGTAATCTAAGAATGGTTTATGTATAAAAATTATTAAAATCTATTATTCATGCTCAGACATAGCCTCTTCATGACATTTTATTTAAAGTGAAGTGTTATGTGCATACAAATAAGCTACAAAAGTCTTCATTTCTTTGGTTGTTGAAGAGATATCTCCTATATTTTGTGTTTAACCACAACATTTCGGTCGGTTGGATTATTGGTTTATTTGTTTTTATTTTAAATTTATAATGAGATTATTAATTTCATTATTTTATAGCATTTTTTATGGTGTATGAAATTTTTGGTAAACTTTTAACATTTTATGAATGAAGGGGTTGAGGGACCCCACAACCTTATTTTAATGTTGTAACATTTATGCCAAAAAAATAAGTGTTAAACATGAATTTTCCATGACATTGTAATTATTTTTGTGATCAAATATTTTACAACTAATGTAATATATTTCATGTTCTTGATGATGATCATCATATTCTCCCACTATAGCCCCTAAAGCATGATTTGTAATAGAACTATATAACAACACTGGTCTATCTAGTATAGGAGGCATGAGGATATTTGCATTATGGAGATATTATTTTATTGTATCAAATAAAAATATAAATTTACATCCAAATCTAAATTTGTGTATTTCTTTAGTAACCATGTGAATGGTTGTGTCATAACTATAAACTACGCTATAGGCTAATTTCATCCGTAAAAAAAATTCATTGTTTTAACCCTTTTGGGGGTGTCATGTCAATAATGGATTTAGCCTTTTCATAATCAAAATTTATTCCCATTTTAGATATGATTTAACTAAAGAATTTTCTATAAGATACTCTAACTGCACACTCTTTAATATTTAACCATGTATTGCATTTCTGTGAATGTTTAAAAATATGTCATAAATTAACATCATGGTCAAATCTATGTTTTGATTTTGTGAGTAAAACATCCACATAATATTATAATGTCCTATGTATGTAGTAAATTAAAAAAAATGTGTCATTGCTCTCTACTAAAGTGATTTAGTTTTCTTTAGTCTGAATGGCATAATTACATAGAAAAATGTGCCTTGTGGCATAGTAAATGATGTTTTTTCTAGTCATTAGGTTTTTTATTTATTTTCTAATACCCATAAAACCTGTCCATAAATGGTAACATTTCATATCCAGATGTAGATTCTAAAATCATATCAATATTAGGTAGTTATAAATCATCTTTAGGACATGCTTTATTTAAATCTTGATCATATGTACAACATAATAAATCTATCTGTTACACTTTACAACCAATACAATGTTATAAATAGAATTATAATAATCAATGGAGAAAAAAATACAACATATAATAGTCATTTCGATCTTATATTTGAGTAATATGGCTACCTTGTGATGTATTTTCCTTGTTTTCTGTTTAATAGATATATGTTTGTATGTATGTATCTATATATAAATGTGTGTGTGTGTGTGTGTGTGTGTGTGTGTGTGTGTGTGTGTGTGTGTGTGTGTGTGTGTGTGTGTGTGTGTGTGTGTGTGTGTGTGTGTGTGTGTGTGTGTGTGTGTGTGTGTAATAACTTAATATAAAGCATGCATGGAAAGTGGAAGGTAATGTATTCATCTCATGTAACCTTGATCTTCATAATAAGATATTTTATTTTATATCATCTTAGTAATATTAAGGATACATGAGATGAATGTAGTATCTTACACTTTTAATTCATGCCTTAAATTCAATTATCAAGGGTGTGTGTGTCTGTGTGTGTGTGTGTGTGTGTGTGTGTGTGTGTGTGTGTGTGTGTGTGTGTGTGTGTGTGTGTGTGTGTGTGTGTGTGTGTGTGTGTGTGTGTGTGTGTGTGTGTGTGTGTGTGTGTGTGTGTGTGTGTGTGTAATCACACATGTGTCCTTGATAACATAGTTTAAGGAATTCATGAGAAGTGGAAGGTATTTCATTAATCTCATGTATCCTTGATCTTCCCAATAAGATATTTTAACTTATAACATTAGGCATGACTTGGAAAATTGTAGAGATCATTACAAGACCCAATTTTTTGTTTAATTTAATTTTTCCTAGTAATCTACATAAATTATTATCAAATAATCAAATATTAGTATTAGAGTAATCAATATTTCTTGATTCTATACCAAGTAACTTAATAAATGAGATATCGAAGTTTTTAAATCTAAATCCATTATCCACTTAAACCCATTTGACCATATTATTTTAATTATTCACTTGAATAAATAATGGGATATGTTGATCTATAATGTGTTTATGGGGTATATCCTATTTTTCAAAAGAGATATTTTCTTTTATCCATCATAATGTGTTAATAATGAAATCTGTGTAAGGTGGTTTTGCATCACTTTGTAAATTTGTAATAAGTAATGATACATGAGGAATATATTTATACATAGGCACCTTTTAAAGAAACTCCAACAAATAGACTTTAGCCTGGGTATATGAGGAACATTGGTATATATTGAAAGATGAGTTACCTTACCCCTTCGAGTTATAATAACATAGACCATGGATCCTAGTATATGATGAGGATAAATTTTAGGGGTGGGATGATAGCTATTAATACTTTGGGATCTAGGTAGAGGAATGAAATGATTCATACATGATCTTTTGTATATAAATGGATTTAATTTAGATTTGATATTTATACATGTGAATGGAGAAAGGATAAATATAGTTCGTTATTAATTTTTACCTTATTAGGAAACTTATATTGAATCAAAAGTATACATAACCAAGTAGAAAAACATGAAATAATTGCAATCATGACTTGAGTAAACCAATATAAATTATGTTCATTGGTTAAACCCACATTTAATTTATAATGTAAGGGAGAATCAAATTTTAGGGATAAAAATAAAACACTTGCGTAGAGATCTAAAACCCATATAAATAATGTTGAAACCCTAAGGATAATCTTGGGTTTTCCAATTTTCCAATAATGTCAGGTTTACCAAAATGTTTACCCTATTTTTGAGTTATTGTGGATCACCATAGGCTAAAATTATATAGTTAAGTTATATTTTAATGTACAACAATCAAGGATAAATTTGGATATACTAGATTAAGATTAATTTGATAATACATTTTATTATTTGTAAAATGTACTAAGATGATAAAGATACTTAGCTTTACAACTTGATTGATCTGATGTGCCTATGTTTTGATAATTAATATAGATTTGAATAAGGCTTATGATTCACATAGATTTGTAGTTATGTCTCTGTGTGCATAAGGTCAACAACATCATGCATAGACAGAAATGTCCAAATTATTGACAAAGGATAACATTATTATCCTAGTAATATTGATATCTATGACCATAAATTTTGGTGCCCATGTCTGATGTTTCTATGTATGTGTGATCTGCAACCCTAAAATGTATGTTTTATTCTATAAATTAGCTTTCTTATCCTTAAATCCATAGGTATACTTTTGAAGGATTAAAATATGAATAAAGTAGGAATTTTAATTGGCTAAGCTAACTCCAATCACCCAATTTATGATTAACCCATGGATACTTATCTAATGCTTCGAAGATGAAGGTCAAGCTACATGCATTTCTTCCCTTCATTGTGAAATGTAATTATGATCTTTATCTATAAATATGCACCTAAAAATATATCTCTGATCTTTACAATGTTGGAACTTGATCTAATTTTGCATTATTCATATTTGGTTGATGCTTTCTCTTAGTGATTGATTTGAAATTTGGAAAGAATAAGGAAAAATCTATCAATGTGTCATAGTATACTTTATAATTGCTAGAAAATTGCATATTAGGAATAAAAATGACTTATATTTTTATTTATATATACTCAATTGGGTAACTTCATTCTCCACCAACAAACTAGGTGAACATGTTGACTTATAGGAAAGGTTTAATTTTTAAAAATAGTCATTACTAGGGGAAGAGTAGTAATGTCAACCTCATGATAGTAATTTTGAAATTATTGTCTAATTCTAGCATTGCTATCTAGGAGACAAAAATGGCAATGCAGTATTGTGGGAATGTCTAGGTAGGATATTTAAATGATTCAAAATAAATTATAATGTTCTTTTAGGTTATTATTAGAAATTTAAAATTAATCAAGATTATAGCTAGCATGTAGGTGTGTGGGAATAATTAGTGAGAAATGTTTGGAGATGAACAAGTCATATAGGATAACTATAGGTCAAGATTGAAATTTCTAAGAGACAAATACCACGTTTAATTTATATAATAGGTTAATTTAAAATGGGAGGGGCTACATGGATTCAATGAGACACATGTCCCTTCATGAAAAGATGCATAACATAGTGTCACACTCCCCCTATAATCTTCATTCCTCTATTGCACTTCTTTAGTGTGGGAGTAGGCTAGTTATGGTAACATGGAAAAGAGCTAAATAAGACAATATGAATATCAAGAGAATAGGATAATCAACTGAAAGATACTGTAATAAAATGTTTTCATGTAGGATTTTTACTATCATCTTATGGAAAATGTGAGGATTTCTAGTGTTACTATGCGGAAAATGTGTGAAATGTTGTGTAAAATGTGGAAAATTGAGTATTATATTATATTAAAGAACATGGATGTTAATGTGTGTGATACATTTTAAGGTAGGTGTGTACGAGGTGGTGGCATTGTTGCAAGGGGCTCAGGTGCAACTTGGGGCCTAACTAAGGATGCATGCTAGTTATCTTATGATTTTATTTTACTGAAGTTAATCCTTAAAAAATATGAATTATTTAATACAAAGAGTAAATCATAAAAAAATACTTATTATTTTATTTTTGAGTAAGTTCACAAATTTAGGGGATAAAAAGTGATCTACCCATGGACATGATTTTCCTAAAATTTCAAAAATCTAAACTTCTATAGATAATTTGAGATATCTACACTCCAAATTTGAAGATGGTGTAAGAACATGAAAAGTAGCATTTCGAGTCTAGTTTTCAAAAAATTATTTTTTTAAAAGATGATTAAGTATAACTAGGTCAAACATCTAAAATTTGAAGATGAACTCAATTTTTTTTTAAAAACATAGTAGATAGACGGTCGTGCAGTACAACATATTTTGAGTAGCATTTAATATTATTTGAAATACTTTGGAGAAAATTTAGATAAGATATTCTAGTTTGTGACCTATATTTCTTTATATTTTTTCAATGAATACTTTTTTTAATGAATTTTGAAAGTAAATAGATCCTAAAATTTGACAAAAAAATGGATAGTCATCCATGCAACGTGCCTAACTAGCTCAAAAAAATGAAAATCATTTTTTTTAATGTCTTTAGAATTAGGCCTACTTTGTGACCATATAACTTTTTTTTCACTTTCATTAATGAAAGATGAATTAAATGAACATGTATATTCATGTATGTTTGTGATATGTAGTGGCCTAAAAAAGGCAAAATTAGAAATCAATGTAGTTTCAAAACTTAAAATAGTCTAAAAATTATAAAAATCATATTTTTGGAAAGAAGAGACCATCATTGTCATGATGGTATTATGTTTTTGAATCTTCATGTTTAAATTATTAGTATATTTGAAAATAAAATTTAAAATTTGTTGTTTTTTATCATACCTTTTAAAACTTAGTTGTATATTGATAGTCCAAGCCTTTGGCTCAAGAATCCAAGCTATTCTTGAGCCAAAAGGTGTAGGAATTGAATTCAAATTCAAATATTATGATCATATTAATAATGTGGTTATAAAATTAATGTGATCATGTTATTAACTACATTAGTAACATCATCAATTTACTTAATAATGTGATTATGTTAATAACATGATTACATTATATATTCTTAACACCCTAAAACCTAAATAGGAGACATTAGTCCTAGTAGTCTTAAGATCAAATTTTTGCTAATTAGGATTTTGTTTTGGGACCAGTTTTCTTGTCAATAATTGATAGCATTGAATGATAATTGGAAATTTATTAACCTATGAGTCAATTTATTGTTCCTTTGATGCTAATATTGTGTGCAATCAGTCCAATAAATCCTAAATTGACATTAGATGGATGTATCTCCTTGGATTAAGCTTGGTTGGCCCAATTATGTATCAAACTAAACTAAATACTTGGTTTTTTATAATATGGGGTGAATTTAGAGATCCAATTCACATAATATGGACATGATTCATTTATTAGGCTCATTTAACCTTGATTTTGTATTAGATTGAACTAAATATTTAATTATTTTAATATGTTGTGCTATCAAAGCCTTAATTGACATTATATTAAAGGAATTCCTTGCACAAGGAACACTTACTTTTAATTACATATTATATTGAAAAAAAATACTCAATTAGTAAAATATGATGTCAAATTTGAGAAAAATATTCCAAATGGACATTATATGGACATAATTCCTTACATGGGGTGAAAAATGCCTCGATTGATATTAGGTGGAAGAAGTTAATTACATAGGACTTGGTTGTCCCCAATTGTGTATAGTATTGAAAAAATATCAATTGATTTAACATGGTGTAATTAGAGTCACAAATGATATTAGATGGATGTAATTCATTTCTTGGGGATTGAGTGGCCCCAATTGGATATCATATTAAACCTAAATACTCAATTGGTTCAATATGGTGTGCATTCAGGGCTAATGGAACCCAACCAACATTATATAGACAAAATTACTTTCATGGGGCTTAGTTGGCCCCAGTTATGAATAAGATAAAACTAAATACACGATTAACTAAATATAGTTTATAATTGAGGCCAACAAAGTCATTATTAACATTAGATGTATTAATTTACTTGTATGAGCCTTGGTTAGCCATAATTGCATATTCAATAGAACTAAATATTTTATGTATTTGGGACCAAAAACGCCCCTTGTTGAGAGTAGAAGGATGAAATTTGTTACACAAGGCTTGTTTGGACTAAAATTCATATCGTTTGAACCAAATATTCTTTTAGTTGAATTTAGTGCATAATTAGAATCCCAATTGTTATTAGATGGATGTAATTCCTTAAAAAGGGTTAAATTAGTCATGATTTCATATCATATTGAATCAAACACTCAATTATGTGAATAAGGTGTGCAATTAGGTCCCTAATTAAAATTATGTTTACATAATTCCTTGGGAAAACCTTGATTGGACCCAATTATGTATCATCTACAGCTAAATATTGGATTAGTTCAATATGATAAGCAATCATGGCCAAGTAAGCCCTAATTTCCATTATATATGAATGTAATTCCTTTCACACAGCTCCTTTGGACCGAAATGCATATCAAATTGAAAAAATACTTATTATTTTAATATGGTGAGAACTTGGATCCCCAATTGATATCATATGGATGAAATTCATTATATTGAGGCTTAGTAGGGCCCTAGGATCAATTTATGCTCAATTAACATCCTTTATATATAGTAAGAATTAGCTTCACAATAATGAACTTGGTTAAAAATACATCACTCATTACCATAATTGACTTCATAAGCTCAATTTATGATGATGTGGGGGATAATTGATCCAAAATTCACATTATTTACTCATAGATCTAGGTTCAAGGAGCTCAAATTTGCTCTAATCACCATCACTATTGTACCTTATATACCCTAAAACCTATACCCTAAGATCTAATCCCTAAATTTCCTAATCCAAAAACTCTAATCCATAAATTAAACTCTTTAAACCTTGAACCAATAATTTTACCCTAAATTAACATCATTTAGACTAAGAATTAAGTTCATAAGGCTTAGTTTGGCCTAAACCACATGATTGATTTCACCATTTGAATAATTCAATCAATCTATACAATGACATCCATTGTATAATGATAACCCAAAAACACATTCTATAGTCACAAATAAGTTGAAGTAATTCAAATTGTCCTCAATTATCTTTACGATTGACCCTATGTACCCTAAACCATATATACATTAAAACCTAGGCCATAAACCATAAACCATATTTACACTATACCCTAAATTGTAGACCATAAACTTTCCCTATTTACCAATTTCAATTTATTCCTAATTAACATCCTTTGTAGTAATAATTAGGTTTGAACATGGCATAGAGTGATTAAACATTAATATACATGTCCTTAAACCTAAAACCTTTTTTGTAATCCCTAAAACATAAATTGTAAGCCCTATGCCCTAATGCCCACTACATGCCACAAACATACATTCCTTATGAGATAACTTATTTTATCATGAGATGTCATAAAATGTAATATTTAAACCTATGTCCAAAACTTAGCCTTTAGAGTACCCATCTAGCTATGCTTATGAAGTAAATTGGGGTTATTTCAATCCCCTTAAAACTAATTAACCAAAGAGGAGGATCTAGTTGATTTTTTGATCAAGGAGGCATTTGAGGCCAATTTGTGCCCCTTCAATAGAAATATATGATTTGGGAAAAAATTAAAAGATCAATCTTCTATCATGAATTGATCTAATTAGCTAATTTACGCAATTCCCTACATAATCTGGGCAAAATTGAGGCCCTAAACCAAATTTATGGCTCAATCAATTTTATAACATGTATGCAACATTTACATGGCATAATTTACCCTAATTTTATTAGATATGACAACATGAAGGTAATCAAGTCATAAATAGTTGAACAAGCCACTCAAATGTTCTTCAATTACCTTAGTGATTGGACCTTATATCTGATATCTTAAACCCTAAGCCTTGTACCATTTAAATTTAACCCTAAACCCTATACCATTTACATTAAACCCTAAGCCATAAGCCCTAAACCCCAAACCCTTTAAATTACAGACCCTAAACTCAAAACCAATAAATTCATCCCCAATTAAGATCATTTATATATATAGTAAGAATTAGGTTCACAGGGATGAACTTGGTCAAAATTGCATCACTCATTAAATCACAATTAATTAAAATGGCTTAATATATGATGATACAAGGGATAATTGAGCTCAAAATTGCATTCTTTATTAATAAATATAGGTTTAAGGAGCTTAAATTTACCCCAATTACTTTCATGATTGTACCTTATATACCCTAAAACTTATACCCTAAGCCTTAATCCTTAAATATCCTAATCCCTAAGCTCTAAAACACAAATATAAACTCTTTAAACCTTGAAGCAATCATTTTATCCCAAATTAACATCATTTAGACTAAGAATTAAGCTCACAAGGCTTAGTTTGGCCTAAATCACATGACTCATTTCCCCATTTGACTAATTTACTGAATTTATATGATGACATATAGGGTATAATGACAACCCAGAAACATATTCTATAGTCCCAAATGGGTCCAAATAATTCAAATTATCCTCAATTATATTTTTGATTGACCCTATATACCCTAGACCATATATACATTAAAACCTAAGCTCTAAATAATAAACCTTAAACACTATACCCTAAATTATAAACCATAATCTTTCCATAGTTACCAATTGATTTAGTCTCAATTAACATCCTTTGTAGTAACAATTAGGTTCACATGTCATAGAGTGATTAGACAAATTATACGTAGGTCCTTAAGCCTAAACCCTATGCCCTAGTACCTAATCCCTAAAATATAAATTGTAAGCCCTATGACCTAATGCCCACTACATGCCATAAACATACATGCCTTACAATATAATTGATTTTATCAAGAGATGTCATAAAATACAAAAATTTTGGAGTACCAATCTAGCTATGCATCTTATGTAAATTGGGGCTATTTTGATCCCCTTCAACCTAATTACATGACTATAAAATGTGATTTAAGGGTTGATCATCTCCAATTTTCCCTAATCACCATCAACCTATACGCCAAGCCATAATGCTTAAAGTTGCTAACCCTATACTCTAAACCATAAATATAAACGTTTTAAATGTTAAACCAATCATTTTATCCTAAATTAACATCATTTAGACTAAAAATTATCTTTGTGATTGATCATGTGTACCCTAAACCTAAGCCCTAAACACTATACCTTAAATTATAAAGTAAAAACTTTCCCTACTTACCAATTGATTTACTCCCAATTAGCATCCTTTGTAGTAAAAATTAGGTTCACACATGGCATAGAGAGATTATACCTTATATACATCCTTAATCCTAAACCCTACATGCTCTAATCCCTAAACCCTAAAATATAAATTGTAATCCTTAATCCCTAAAACATAAATTTTAATCCCTAATTTATAAACCCTATGCACTAATGCCTTATTCCTTAATCCATAATCATTTTTATAATTTAATTATATCGTGATCACATTATTTTATAATGCAATCATGTTATTCTTAATATAGGTGAAACCTGATTCTCATTTCTAATTACTAACCTCAAAGCTTATATTAACAATAACATGATTGCATTATTTTTAATATAAACTTTTCAATGCATTAGATGGAGTAAAACCTTATACAACACATAACACATTCTCATTATGTAATAACTTGATCATGTTATATAATGTGAACACATTAAGATTATTTTAAACTAAGTTTGCTTCTCAATGACTATTTTTAACCCCAATCAATAATTTTGTCCCCACAAACATTCTCTATGTACTTTTGTGAGATCTATGGTACCTGTGTACTTTACCCCACCTTTGAAAATTTATCAATTGTCTCTTCTGATGGGTGATGGATCATGTTCAAGGAAGTGTAAGATGTTGATGTATAAAACACTGGAGAAATTAGAATATTTGAGAGAGAAACACAAGGTATGAATAAAAAAACTTCATGGTAGACAAGGTATAAACCCTAATCTTGATGAACCAAATGCCATAGATAATGAGACAGTTGACAATAATGAATTAAACAAGAATGAAATTGAACCTAAACAATTGAATATTTATTAAATTAGCCATAATGAAATGAATTATAATGAAATTAAAAATAATGAATTAGTTAATTTTGGAAGTTCACATTCAAAGTTCTAAGTTTTTGATTTTGTTGATGATGGGTCTATGTATGATGTTGTACCCCCCAAAAATGAATAAAATTTGATGGAAACAAATAAGGATGAAATTAACCATCAATAAAATTTCATGGAAACATATAATGAAGAAATTAGAAATGAAAAAATGTCATCCCATAACTAAACAATGAAATTAATAATGATTTTGAAACACCCTCTCAACAAATTCCACCATTACCATCACCTCCAAGAATTGTGCATAGAAAAGACAAGTACTTAATTGAAGTCTATGAAAATATTTTAGAACCAATGCATAACAAAATGTCTAAACACCATTCGATAAGATTGACTCAATAAATTTGGGATACTTTCTTTCATAATTTAGAGTATGATAGTCAAAGATGTCAATTATTTGTTTCATTGATAAATTTGATTAAGATGAGACCTATAATGTACATATTAGGACTAAGAACATCTAACATAGATGATGAAAATAATAAAATTATTGAAAATCTACATGATGCATATCATACTATAGGCCCAAAATCAAGCACCAAAGATTGTAATGTCTTATAACTTATGCAGTAAGTGAAAAAATAGGTAAAAAATGAATGGTTTAAAAAACAAGCTAAACACTTAATATAAATAGAAAAATAAAAATAAAATCAATTTAAAGATGTGAAATACTTAATGAACCTAATACCAATAAGTTACGGGCATTCTCTGATAGACTTTCACGAAAGGACAAGGCTATAGACAACACTCTCAAAGAGTTACTCAATTTTGAAAAGAAAATAAAAGAGTTTCACCCAATGCAAGAGATGTTGTGAAAATAAGATTTGGTTCTCGTAACTGTGAACTGCTTCCAAAACATTTATTGGATATGACTCAAATATAATTACACTCTAA
Organism: Torreya grandis; assembly: GCA_037957365.1. NCBI lineage: Eukaryota > Viridiplantae > Streptophyta > Pinopsida > Cupressales > Taxaceae > Torreya > Torreya grandis. The sequence continues at coordinate 676,561 of JARHVA010007052.1, forward strand.
ATTTTTGGAAAAACATCCATACATTTATATTTGTCAAAGATATTTTGAGAAGGCAAAACCTTTTTATGTTCAAATAAATCACACATGTACCATTTGTTGTTTTAGGCAACATGTTGAATTTTCAATGCACTATGATATTTTTCACCATATTCATTGTAATTTGCACACTAACAACATTTTTTTGGATTGGGGCATTGAATTTCCACCAAAATCAGCCAGGGAATTTATTCCAACTATGTTTTGCAAAAGATAGATCAATAATTATTTTAAAGCAAATCATGTTTAAATATAAATTGTAGCATTTATGATGGATTGCCAAAATTAAAAAAAATTATCCATGATGAGATTACAAGTATAGTTGGATATGAATTAGTCAGTTTAAGTAAAAATAAATTAGTGGCTTATCCATTAAAAGATGGAAAAGAATATAAAAGGTGTGAGCTTGTTACAAAAAAGATACCTATTTCTAAAATTTTGTTTAAATTTAAGGAGAAGATTTTTTATGAGTATGAAAGACACACACATAGGGATAGATGGTTGGATGGACATTTAAAGATAAGAAAGGATATATTCCCACTTGGTTTGATTATTTCAATAGTTGATTTTACTAAAAATTACACATTCAAACCCCAAAATGAATGTTCAATCACAATATTACAACTCATCACAAGTTTCCATATTCATGCATATAACATTCATGCATGTACTTAATATTATAGAGCAATAATGGAAAATATTAAGGGAGTACCATTTCTATGTGAATGATGATAGATCACAATATTTAGAGTATGTACATGGTTATTTTCATAAGTTATATGAATAGTTGAGTCAGAGGAACATTAATTTAGACCAACATTACATTTGATCAAACAATTACATATCATAATTCAAAAATGCATGTATGTTTTATTAGTTGAGAAGGATGCATGTTACCACTGGTGTAGAACACATTTGGAGTTTCAACAAGGATATCCATGTAAAAGGGGAGCATGATGGTGCTAGATAATGTGTGAAAATAGATAATGCAAGGAAGGAGTTGAAAATTGAAGAGGGTATTCATTTGATAGATGCAAAAACTATGGTTGAATGGTGTAATGAGAACATGTGTCATGGTGCTCAACTAGATTCTATTATTTGTAGACATTTTTGGTTAATGGAGGAAAAACACTTGGAAAAGTATGAGGATTTTATGAATCTAACGGGTTCAATTTTCATTCACTCATTTTGTAGTTCAAATGCAAGTTCTTGGACTGTTCATACGGGACACTTGGCATGTTTCTATTTTCCATGCATGGACTCTATTTGGAATAAGTGTGAGTCAAAAGAATCGGTGGATGATTGGAGTTCCAAACCTATAATTCCAATCAACACATAATAGGTTCTAACATCATTATAACTTAAAAATATGACATCATCAGATGACTTTGACCATGTATCTGATCTAGTAAAGTCAAGTAGAATATTTTTCATTATGTATAATTTATTCTCATTATATATCTTCATATTATCAGTAAAAATGATTTTTTGTGATACAAGACATGTTTTTATAGCTATTTCATATGAAGATAATGAATAATACACTAATTAATATTTGTGTCGGTGTGTAGAGAGAAAGAAAAAATTGACTTTCCAAGTTATAGATGGAGAAAACATTGACTCTGCCACTAGGTTAGTGGTGGTCAGTGGAACTTGGTTTCAATGATATCCTATAAAATATTCAGATCAATGATTGTTGGAAGAGTTTTAAATACACATGAAGATACTACACTATTAAAATTTGATTTTTGTAATGAATATTCTATTATAAAAATATCATGGGATGCCATTAGACATTAAACTATGGAAAGTTCATGAGTAAGATCATGAAGCTATTATTGATACTATCAAGGTTAGATCAGATCCTAGTGGTTGGTTGGATTGAAATAGAAAGGTATGTTAATTTTTAAAATATATATGTAATCAATTTTACCAAATGTCTTTTATTATTTAGGTGGTATATATAAATTTCATTTTTAACTACTTACTAACAGTTTTTTTTAGGTTAGTGGTTCCAGATAATATTTTACCTTACATAGTTGGCACTATCAGTAAAGTATTATATATTCTTGAAGATAAGAGAAGCTTAGGTTGGACATGATCGAAGTTTAGGAAATGACTTATAGGTTTTATTTTATGGGTATATGAACATAGGCTAAAAAATGCATTTTTATTATATTGGGAAAGGTGTTCTTTAAGGCTAAAATGGGTGGTGGATTTGTTGATCAGGCCTGATGGAAGGCCAAAAACTTGGTTTTAGACATTATCCATCCCCCCAAGTGTGTTGTAAGTGTTTGCAACCACATCTTAAACTTTTGACAATATCTATTATCAGTGTTTCTATTTTCTGAAATGGTAGTGAAAATGCACCTTCAAGTAGATTTAAACACCATGGTAGTATGATAACATATAATTTACATATTTGGACATGATCAAAGTGATATATTAATAGGTGGAGGTCCTAGAGGTATAAATGCCAGTTGGAGCTCAAGAAGTTGCTTGTTCACTGACAAAAAGTTATATTTTTGGACCCATCACTGCAACTTGTTTAATGGATTGATATTAAATCTTCCACCTAAGCGATTTAGAGTGTGATTAGAGGGATTAAATAGGTAGAGTAAGGATCTAATGGTTTACATAAATGAATTATAGTTTTCATTTTATGCGTGTTTGAACTTAAGATAAAAAATTGTATTTTTCTTGTATTGGGAAGGGTGTTATTGAGGCCAAAATAGGTGGTGGGTTTGTCTATCAGCCCTGATGGGAGACCAATAACCTAGTCCTAGATGTTATCCTCCCTCATGAATGTGTTTTAGGTGTCAATTTTTAGTTAGGAAGAATCATAACTAGAGTTCTGCAACCATAACTTAAACTTTGACAATATTTATTATCAGTGCTTTCATTCTTTAAAATGGTAGTGAAAATGCACTTTTGGATGTATTTGAACATTATGGTAGTGTGATAACATGTAATTTTCCTATTTGAATATGATCAAAGTGATATATTTATAGGTAGATCTCATAGATTTATAAATGTTAGTTGGATCTCAAGAAGTTGCTTGTTCACTGACAAAAAGTTGCATTTTTTATTTGTCACTACAACTTGTCTAACAGATTGATCTCAAAGCTTCCACTTGAGTGCTTTTGGGTGTGATTATAGGGATTAAATAGTTATGGGATGTATATTATGGTTCATGTAAATGAATTATAGTTTTTATTTTACGTGTGTTTGAACTTAGGCTAAAAATTACATTTTTCTTGTATTGGGAAGGGTGTTCTTGAGGTTAGAATGGGTGGTGGGTTTGTCAATTAGGTCTAGTGAGAGGCAAAAAACTTGGTCCTAGAGGTTATTCACAACATTGAACATGTTGGTAATGTCATTTTTTACTCAGAAATCATCAAAACTAGAGTTCTATAGCCATAACTTAAACTTTGACAACTTTGAAAATTTTAATGAACTTTGACAAATTAAGCTAGAGACCCAAAAATTTAATGATTAATTGACCTATTGACCTATTAAGGACTATTTCAAATAATTTGTATTTATACCTACTAAATTAGAATGGAAAAAATTTTCTCTAAACTTTTTTTCTTATATTCCAAATAAATTGGTTTGTTTCAAACCATTTGGGCATAGATCATTTCAAATGAATTCGACTATTTTGAATAATTTAGACTTATACCCAGTAAAGTAGAGTGGAAAAAATTTCCTCCAAAAATAAATATTCTATATTCTAAATAAATTGGAGTGTTTCAAACCTATTCGGCATAGATCATTTCAATTAAATTGAGTTATTTTAAATAATATGGACTTATACCCACTAAAGTGGAGTGAAGATAATTTTGTGCAAAAATAAATTTGTTATATTCAAAATAAATTGGACTATTTCAAAGCATTTGGACATAGATAATTTTGAATAAATTTGGGTATTTTGAATAATTTAGGATTATACCTATAAATTGGAGTCAAGAATATTTTTTATAAAAATTAATTTTGTATATTCCAAATAAATTGGACTATTTCAAACCATTTGAGCATAGATCATTTGGATTAAATTAAGATATTTTAAATAATTTGAAATTAAACCACTAAAGTGGAGTGGATAATATTTTCTCTATAAATATGTTTTGTATATTCCAAATAAATTAAATTATTTCAAACCATTCGGGATAAAATCATTTTGAATAGATTGGATTGTTTCGAGTTGTGGCATCCTTCTAGGCCTTTAGATTGATCATTGATCAGATTTGAAGTATCTTCCATTTTTGGGACATGTGGAACCTTTTGACTGGCCAAATTATGGATGAAAACATAATAATCAATTAGTTTATCTATGTAATAAAATATCTTGAGAATTGCTTGTTGTTCATTGGGAAGATCTTCATGAACAGGTGTCAATATACTAATGGATCAAATTTATAAATTTCAAGATAAACCAATGGAGTATCCAATTCCAAGGGGATTCACTTTGTAACTTGGACCTAATTCAATACTTTCCAGGAATTTCCAACTATAAATCAAATTACACTTAACTAGATCAAAGTAATTCTAAATTAGCATCGATTAATTTGAAATTAATTAAACTATATTTGAAATAATTTATAATTTATTTGTATGAAATTTATGATAATGTTTATTACTATAATTATAGTTTATAATCAATAAATACACTTTAAATAATCATAATATGGGGAAGTTACATCTTTCTAAACACTAGTTCATAGATGTTGGCATGGATTTTTTACTTTCTCCCAAGAATCTAATGATAGATGTCATTTTGATTCTCCAATCCTTTTCATCTTTCCTACTTCCATTTCTAGTATATCTACTTAATGTAACATAACTCATTTTCAATATTTGATTTGTAAAACAATTATGAGAATTACAGTCAATGAACAATGTGTTGGTAATTGAAAAATCATCTCTAAATGTCCGTTTAAAAATAACTTCATCTAATTTATTTATGTTTATATTGAAGGGATTACAATATATTTTCCCTTAAAAATACATGAAATTTGAACTTGTGTAACCAATGGCTTGAATTAGTATCCTCAAATGGTTGTCCTCTATCATTGACCAAATTCCAACGTGAGAAAAAGATGGCAGTGCCACCTTCAAAATTTATTTGGAATGATCTCGAATGTAGTATGACATATTTTATATTTTATAATATTATTTTTTCCCTATATCATTCATTTGCATATATTTTTTTGTACACAACAAATAATAAGTAATCCAACCCTAAAATCATTTTTTTTAGAAGTCAATTTTAGCTCACCCTTTGAAATGTCTACAATTGGTTAAACATGAAATGAATCATTTATTATTAATAAATATAACAAGAAAAATTTATAATAAAATGTTTTACATGTTACTAGATTGGTCATTAATGTGCTTTTGATTTGCATTTTTTATTATAACATATAAAGATAATGAATTTCATTTGATGCATTTTTTTTTCTACATTTTCTTGAATCTTATAAAGATTCATATAAAAATAAATATATGGTTAGGCACATTGTAACTATACTCATTATATAACGATTTACCATTTCTATTTCCAATTTTGTAACATATATATACATATAAGTGCTCACAATGAATCCTTATAACTTGACCATAACTTTATCATATTATAAAATAATCACATTTGGACATATCTCATTTCTTATAGACGTTGATAGAAATTTAACATTGATCAATCAAACATATATATTTTTACAGTAATGAAAGTATCAACTGTTCTTATCCATACTAATACATATTTATGTGTTTATATAGCCCATCACAATAAACAAAATAGGATTTACTCTTCTAATCTGAAGTTCAATATCACTAATTTCAAATGAATATACACCTTAATAGTATAACCCCCTTCATATACTTCCAATAAGACACATCAAATTAAAACTCTATAAATCAATAGCAATATAGTTATTTCTAGCACACTATATTTTATTATTTATTTGATAAAGATCACATGGATACTCTAAATCAAAATTTATTGTATTAAAGACATAGTATAGTACATATCATGTTATTTTAAATTGGGTAAATTAAACATGTAAAAAAAATTGTAATGGGAAAATTAAACATGTAAAAAACATTTTAATTGGTAAATACAACCACATTCAAGTCTACACAATAATAAAATGAATCCACACTTCAAATCCTATTTGATGCAAGTCTATATTTTATTATCTTCTACAATGTCATATCCATGAAGAAAAATTGAATTATAATGTGTTTAAATAAATAAAGATAATTAATATATTTTATACTTGTATGAAATTGTATAATTACATATTTATTGAAAGGAATTTATACCTTTTTTGTATTTTTATATTTTGTATGAGTACACTCCTTCATTGAACCTTTCATTCTTTTTTCCCTGCAAGGTATTATATAATGTAGTAACTAAAAATTCTCATCATCAATTGATTTGATATTTATATTTTAAACATGTGTCTTATTGCAGATTTTTACCTTGTATTTTTTTCATGGAAGCAACAACCTGTAGAGCCATGTCATGGGTTGTTGTATTAGAGACACAAAGTTCTAGTCTATCTATGTTGTGAACTATTTTAATTGAGACACAAATAGATAAATAAATATTTTATTAGTATTATAAATAGTTGATGAATAAAAAACTATATAATTGAAAAAACATGCATGATCTTATCTTACCTTCTTCCACTTGTAATGTGTCATGTTCATTGATATGATTTTCGTTATCATTGTTTACTCATTTCCATGCAATATCATTAGTGTTTCAAACCAAAAAAATCCCAAGTTATTACATTTGAAAAATAAATCTTACACATCAAAAGATTGTTAATATGTTATATTTAAAAAATGATGCATAATTATAAATTAAATTACAAATTTTATGCACCTGGTACTGATCATAGTTTTTATTCTTGTATTGGTTGCTTTGAATTTATCAAACAATTTTGAAATTGAACATTAAAAATTGTTTATTCTTCTATTTCTATAATGCAAGATAACTTTATTTACAATCGTGTATAAGCACACTCCAATCGAGCTCCTATATATACCCCTAACATGTCACATGTATCCAAATTATTGAAATTAGAGATAAGTATCTCCCAAAATAAATTATCTAGGTCATTTTTGAATGGACTTCCTATTTTATGTGAACCAATCATTTAAAATGTTGGTACATCTTTGTTGATGTCAAAACCTTCCTCTAATTTATTTTGTTTTGAATGGAGGATGAAATATTGAAGATGAAAGTCAGTGGGATCCTGACAAAAATTGATATCTATAATATGAATCTAATTGAATCCATCAATATCTAGACCCCATAGTATGACACTCATTTCTTTCATTCAATGGAAATCACCAATACACAGATTCTTGAAAGAGGTTTGAATGCCAAAAAAATGTTCTAGTTTGTGGATGATAAATATATTGAAGAATCTAACAATAAATTGATAAATTAATTCTTGAATAAATAGGTTAATATGTTCTTACTTCAAAACTTCAATGAGATTCAAAATATCAATAATTATCAAATCAACATTCAAAACAAGAATGAACATTTCACTGAAATATTATAAAATGGATGGCCAAATATATGGGGGCTCATAATGGTAGCTAAATATTTTTATATCTATCATGGCAAGCTAACCTCCATCATTATATAGATATGTTTTCAATATTCTTAACGAATCTTTAGTTAATGTTTCCTAGCCTTTTTTATTTTTTAAAATACCTTCATTCAGGACAAATAAATCATCAAAGTTTTTTGTAGAAATTGTATAATGCTCCATTACATCTTTAGGTGTGATTGTTTTGTCTGGTGGTAGTGTTTAATCACGGTTGATAAAATAATTTACAGTTTTTTTATAATATGTTACTTTCTAGCTTCACCTTTGCACCAAGTATCTATGTTATTGTACCCAGGGGTTTTCAAGAAGGAAATAGACCCTTTTTCCAATAAATTTTCTAGTTCTATTTTTTATTTATCTAAAATCCCTTGAATATTTTTAAATAATATTATATCAAACATAGTTAAATATTTTTTTTCTAAACTAGGTAAAGTACTACTTTTAAACAAATCAAACACCTTATCAAAACAATCACAAATGGGTTGATCCATGAAAAGAAGACATTTTCTCACCTATATCCTTTGTGATGAATAGTTAATTTATGTAAACAAGTGTCTATCTTGTTCATGTATTTCTTCCATATTTTCCCCCATATCTTAAGATTATTCCAACCTCTCAGTTGGATAAGGTCAGGTGAATATCTAACTCTTTCAATAAATGAATCCTAATAAATTATTTTTTTTCACTTCATTAAATTGGTTACATATTTTGTGTATAATATGGAATGAAGTACAAGTTTTTATAAATCTTTCCCTTCTAATAGAATAATTATTTATCAATGATAGTGAATCATATACCTCCTATGTAATTATTCTTTATTGAGCTATAATTTTGTGTTGGCCATTTGTAATTTTGAACCTTATGGTTTTTTTCTCCATCATATCTTCTAGGACTTCCTTTGATTTGATAATACATTTAGGGTTGCTTGGATCAAAAGGAATTAACAAAGAATCCTTTATTAGAATCTCTTTATGTTTTAAAAATTAATGAATTATATCATTCACCCCTCTTTCATTCATATTTCTTATTTTATTATTAGCATCCCTTAATTCATAGAGCTCTCTAGGAATGTTCAAGGTGTAATTTATAGAGGAAATATACCATTTAGAGAATTCACTATGTGTCTGATTAGAATTTTGTGTCAACAAAACTGTTCTAACCTTTTATCTGATCTTATTTTTCTCGACTAGTGTGAGTACTTGTATGTCCTCTTTCAAATCTGCATACAAACATGTTTCCCTTATTAATCTTGTTTTATTCAATGTTTTCTATTAGAATTGTAGGGCATCTTAAATACATCTTTGCATGGTAGCAAGTAGAATAAGTTGTTGCCACTTATTTATGTATTTATTTCAACATATTTTGTATTATAATGACCAAATTATCTCTGTCTATCAAACTAGACATTTGAAGGTTGTCATAGCTATTCAAATGAAACCCAAATATTTCACAAGAAGAATAAAAAATATTTTTTGTTAACTCCATTTTACTGGGTGTAACTTTATTGAAATTATCTATAGATAGATAGATAATTCCCTCTTCTGCATTCCCTAATTTTAATTGAAATTTAATGGCAACTTCAATTTCATCCTTATTATAGGCAAGGATTATTCCAATCAATAAGATTATTTTCTTGATGTAGTGCTAAACAAGTGTGTGTGTGTGTGTGTGTGTGTGTGTGTGTGTCTATATATATATATATATATATATATATATATATATATATATATATATATATATGCATGCATGTTTGGTAGACTAAACAACTCAAAATACCAATCAACAAGAGGTATTTTTTTACCACCATAAAATGGAAGATGTTGATGTGGATTTAAGTTAAGTTTTGATAGTTTAAATGGTACTATATCTAAATTATCTTGGCGTGAGGCTTTCTTCTACCTTTTAAGTGTCAAAATTTCTTTCTTGCCTGAAGACATTCTGTAAAATAATTAAAATGATTTGAATATTGATCTTTTGTAAAATGAAATTTGCATATTGAAAAAGTTCATAAATTATTTTTATGATTAATTGGTGATTAATTATATTTCAATAAATATTAATTCTAAACTATAATACAAAATACATATTAAATCTTTATAATATATACATTAACTTGCACTTAATCTAATAAGGTATGACCAAACCAAAAATAAATTATATGTTCACTATCCAATATAATTTGATGGGAAAAGTAATCCACAAAAATTTGTTTCAAAGGAGAAAGATGAGAGGGATGTATGTTTCTAATATGTGCCAAAACACCCATCAACAGGTACCTTCAAGATATATTCTACGAGATACCTTTTGATCATACACAAGAGTGAATTTTTATTACAAGGCATCTCATTGGACATACATTCCATTTAATCATGATGATATTATAAGTGTATTTCAATTCCATTGAAGGAATCTCCTAGTAGACACCTTGAAGGGTGGTGCCATACATTCAAAGGGATGTTGAATGTATCTCCTAGTAGAAATTTCCTTTACATTAAAATCACTATTGGGTGTTAACTTGATAACTTAAAGGGACTTATAATACTTGGGAGATCACACATTGGTGATGATATATTTATCATAAGAGCATGCATTTTAGGTCCTCCTGTGCACATGCTCTTTCCACCTCAATTCATTTTAATAATTTTCCCTATTACGTTAATAGTTTTAGATACAAATAATTACCTTATTGTACCTCTAAAATTTTCCTTTACCTTGAAGGTCCTTTTAATATATTCAAAGTATATCTTAGGAAATATCTTCAAGTTACCTATGAAGCTATTACAAGGCCCTTGAAGGAATCTCTTATTGGATACATATTAAGGTTAACATACCCACATTTCAAAACAAATGAGGAACCTTGTTCAAATTTTGTAAATTGATCTATAAATTATGCATTCAACCTGATTAGAGTGCATTATTAAATATCATGTGTTGATTTAGCTTAATTATCATACTAGAACATAAGATTTATTTCATTTTACCTAGTGTTTCTTATATTTTCCTCATGTGTTTCTATGTTGTAGGTTCAATGGATCTTCATTAGAATGAATAGATATTCATGGTTTATGCTTCAATGATCATTTTGACCCCTTTTGATTAACCTTTGGTCTTTATTTGATTAACTAAATCTAAGTTTATATGACAATTAAAACTTTAGCCTCAATTATTTAGCTTAATTTCTTATTATAATGGATTTACATTATCATCGATTCACTTTATTTTAGACTAAGCCTTAATTTAGTTTTAGCCTAAGTATTGAATAAATTTATTAATTAATTAAAAATTTATTCTAAAATCTATCCTAAGTCATTATATATCCCAAACCCTTACTTCATTAATTTCACTATTTGTAGGTATGAAAACATGTGGGGTTACTAAATGGTGAAATCTTAGAAGCTCAGATCACAAATTAATGGTACAAAGATGATTACTTGAGTCAATAAGTCAAATTTCCCCCAGATTGAAGATTGATGGTGTATGTTCCTATGTAAAAATCCCAATCGATGATCTGTGATAAAGGATAGGGTCAATAATTCAAGATTAAATATCTATGACATGTGTTTAATCATGCAAAATTAGATCTAATGACAAGCTCAAAGTCAAAATGTTAAAGGATCCTGAGATTGAACATAATGGTGAGAAGTGTCACACTCATGATGTATAAAGAATTGATCAATGGTCCACATCTAATTAGATGTATAAATAATAGATCAATGGTCTGCATTTGATCATGTATTCAACACATCAAAAGTGCATATTTAATCATTCAGATGAAGATCAATGGTACGCATTTTATCTTATGGATTAAGATAAATGAAATGAAGTGAGTAAAGGAATAAAATAACCTAGATTACATGAAAATATTCCACATGGTGTAAGAGCATTAAAGCAATGAAGACTAACTATAAGGTATATATAAAGCATGTAATTATACCAAGTCACATAATTTCATAAACCTAGATCAAATATAAATGGTCATACTGAAATCTAAGGCCAAAATACACCTAAAGAGATCCACAATGTGAGTTTTATCATTTAGATCAAATATCGTTGACCCACATTTAAGTACATATAAAGATCAAGGGAGTGAATTTGATCATGCTTTGAAAGGCACAAGATTATGAAACGTGTCTAAGTGATAACAATCACATTTTAAAAATAAATAATTTATGTGATAAGGTGATGCCACATAAGAAAATAAGCTAGATGGGAAGATTTTGTGGACCTAAATATGTGAAAGGTATACATATGAGATCCAAATATGATCTAAGTTACCAAAGTACATACTTCAAACTTGCTTGTTGCCATTAAGGCTCTATTTAAACCTCCAAAAAGTCTTAGTACATATGAAAAGCCCTAAATTATCCTTGGATTCACTATGTTGAACATAGAGAGTTGAATTATCATTTATAAAAGGATAATTAAATTAATATCATAGCAATGGAAACATATAGAGATGCTTCAAAGAAGGTGGTTAAACTAACCTAACATCAAATGCAGAGGGTTGAGTTTTTAAAGATAGAATTTGTACCTACTTTATTAAACATAGAAGATAGTAATTACTCAAAGTTGTTCTAAAAATTTGAGAACTAGGGAGTGTTGAATAAGGAAGAAGAGAAGATACTCCCAATGAAGAGACTCTATGATGATATTGTGGCCATTTAGATGACTGGACTCCATTATGCTACTGCTAAACTAGAGGTGTTACACTATATTGATGTTATTGGTCCAATTTTTAAAGATACTAAAATGGACAAGAGTATGATTATTCATGAATCCATTTTGATGAAAATTGCATATATATCCCCTATTGCATTTTAATTTTACTATAAGCTACTTAGGCCCTATATAGACTTAGCCTCCATTAATTCATGGGCTAAAAAACACACCATGATGGAAAATTTTCAAAATGGTTATAAATTTGTAATAAAGTCATTTTATATCCTATAAAGAACATACATGTGAGCCAACTTAGTCTTGTATTTAGGATGGCCATGACCATGCTAAACAATTTGTATAGATGTGCACATATAACACATGTAGAACCTATGTGGGTCTCTGTGGTATATTTCATTATTGAATAAGTGGTGGTTCCCTCATTAGGTGAAATCATTAGTATTTCCATAAGAAGACAAATATATGGGATGAAGAATAAGAAGAGGACTGAATTCTACATGATGTCCTATTTTTAGATGCCCTATGTGCTACTACAAAAATACCTAATCAAAATTAATGGTCCCCTAATGGTACCAAGACTGTGTCTCAATATTATTCAAAATTGTAAATTTACAAGTATAGAGACCATATCTAGTTCATTTGTGACTATGTTTACCCTTCATTGAGTCAATCTATTGATGGTATTCCTATGATGAAAATAAACCCTTTAATCAATAATCCAATTGAGTCAATTGGGGGCATATGGATTTATCTTGATTGTACTATTATAAGAATTGAAGGAACCCAAACTACCCCTCTCAAACTACCAGTTCATGTACTTGACAAGTTGGTAGAACAAAATGTAGCCTAATAGTTATTCAATGGGATATATGGGATTTGTAAGACTGATAAGAAGAGACTTCTACAAAGATTTCTCATGACAATTATCAAACTATTTTTAGGCAATGGGACCACATTGAAACTGCTTCAAAGCATAGGCTATCCTTTAACTTATAGATTGATGATCATAGACAATGGGATCCCTATGGTAGTGTAAAGGAATAGTTTAGGATCAAAGGTATTTTGGTTGTGCCATATGAGCATGAACCTAGTGCATTTGAATGTATATACACTAAATCAACCTCCTAATATGAAGTCACTAGAGGGCTTAAAGAACACAATATAAAGCTTGAGTCCAGATTGCATAAAGACTAAAATATGGAGGATAGATGGAATCTAGGAATAAGACATTATCATTTGATAGATGTTTATTCTTCTAGGCTTCCACCAAAATATATCCAAACAAATCATAGGATTGAAGAAAGAAGACCAAGAGGAATTTCTTTCACCTCCTCAGTTCCTAAATCATCTAGAATAATAGAGTGAGATTTACAATAATAGGAGATTAATATGATAGATCTAGATCCTAAATAATACATGGAGGATGTACTAATAATGTTATCCATGACATATGAGATAGACATAGAAATAGAGGAAGAGAAGATTAAGTAATATAAGCAAAATAAGGGAAAAGAGAAGTCGTTATATTTGATAGTCATTGATCCTCCCAAGAAGAAATTTGAGGTTGAAATTATCTCAAAGACAAAGCAAGCTAAACTGCCCATAAATTCTCCTTTGAAATATATCAACTTATTCAGTGAGGAGAACCTAATATATGGACCACCTATTCCTGAATGGTTCATATATGAACCAATATTGGAGAGGTTCCCTACTTATCATCTATGGGATATAATAAAGACTATAGGAATGCCTATGCAACAATAGTTGAAGCCATGGATCCTATATTTACAAGAAGAAGAGGCAAAAGATTGGCTACTCCAGGTCAGTCAGTTGACATAAAAATAGGGGTGCCAAGTAAGTAAATAGGACAATATTAAATTGGGATTGGATATGATCTAGATACTAAACATTTACAAAGAGTCACTAAAATAGTGGTTGTAGAAGTTATTTAAGAAGTGCTACATCAAAATATTGAACCTTTGACTCATTTAACTTATAAAAAAATATAGAGGCTAGGGGAGGACCCTATATTTGAAGAGGATAGTCTAGATTTATCACAATCTTAGGTAGTGAGGTTACTAACTACCATCAAAGGCATAAATTAGGATAAAAGGAATCTAGAAGAGCAATCCATTCTGTAGGTTCTGAGGAACATTATTAATAGCTTTGAATCTAATAAACCCAAAAACTATCAAGAACAAGAAAATTACCAATAGGCCAAGATCTTGAAAGATTACTTATAATTGATTCATATTGATTTATTGAGATAATTACAAACCCACACGATTCTTAAATAAGCCTTAACATAGAAATTAGATTTTACATGCAAAATTTGGAAAAAAAACTAAAATCTAAAAAAAATGCCTATTTTTAAAAGCTCTTGAAATATCCCAAAAATCTCTTGAAACATCCTAAACACTATAACTAGAGTATGGAATGAACTTCTACTGATGTTGATGTTCAGTTCTAAAAATATACAATTTTTTAAAATATAAAAAACCTTAAAAAATAATTAAATCATAATTTTAAACCCTCAGATGATCATGTATGGCCTCTAAAAAATATCAAAAACATAGCTAGGCTAGTAAAATGACCTAATATAGAAATAATTTTTTTTATATGATCATTTTGGCATGTGGAAGAGCTCAAATAAAGTTATGGTTCAAAAGTTATGGCCTCTGAAAGGTTGGCCTATTTTTTCTGCATCATTCTCCTTTGTTTGAAAACAACTCATCTCCTATGAGTTGCCCTAATTATACTACTGCAATTTGTCTTCATTAATCTTATTCAACTCCCATTCTATAATCCAAGTGTTGTCTTCTTGCTCCAATCCTTCCCACTGCACCAAATACCTATTATAATTCCCTTGCCTTGTACTCACTATCTTCATATCCAAAACCTACACTATTTTTTCTCTCTTCTTCTTTGTAACTTGTTGTTCCCAATTTACTTCATCATCTTCACAATTTTCTCCATGGAATTCATATAAATTTGAAACATTAAATACTAGAGATGTATCAATTTTTTTTGGTAAACTCACTTCATATGCATTATCATTGATTTTATTCACAATTTTGCATAGCCCAATTTTCTTGTACTTCAAATTATTGTATGTGGCTTTTATAAATCTCTCTTTCCTCAATTAAACCATTACCAAATCTCCTTCTTTAAATACCTTGTATCTTCTTTTGAAATCTATTGTTTCTTTATATTTCTCATTATTTTTTTGCAATTTTCTTCTTACTCCTTGCAACTACTACATATGATCTGCAAATGCTTCTGCATCATCACTAATTCGATCTAAAATCAGTAATTATACCAAATCAAAAATACCCATATGATTTTTCCCATTAATAATTTGAAAAGGTTAATTTCATATTTATCTATTCACTAAACTATTATATGCAAACTCATCTTGTGGTAAAGCCAAGTCCCATTGCTTTGGCTTCTCTCCCACTATGCATCTCAATAAATTTTCTAAACTCATATTCATATCTTTTGTCTATCCATCTTTTTGTAAGTGATATGCACTAGTAAATTATAGCTTAGTACCCATCTTCTTCCACAAATTCCTCCAAAAATGACTTAGAAATTTTGTGTCCCTGTTTGAAGTAATATTTTTTAGAATACGATGAAATCTCACAATATCCATAAAAAATAATTCTATAACTCTAGTGGCATAATTGGTTTTCTCATATGTAATGAAATGAACCATTTTATAAAATCTATCTATAATGAAAAAAATTGAATAATTACCTCTTTGTGTGTTTGGCAATACCAACATAAAATCCATACTTAAATCTATCCATGGTCCTTTTGGAACTGGTAATGGCATGTATACTCCACTATTTTGTGCATGTCCTTTAGCCACCTGACATATTCTACACCTTGAAATATATCTTTTCACATCTCTATTCAATTTTGGCTAAAAATACTTTTCCTCCACCAAAGTTATTGTCTTTGTCTTACCAAAATGTCCACCCAAACCACCACTATGTAATTATCTTATTATATTGTCTCATAGAGACCCAATTAGAATTCAAAATTGTTTTCTTTTGAAGAGATAACCCTCTTGTATAAGATACTCATCGTGAATAGCATCTATCCCACATATTAATGGATTCCTTCAGTACTTAACTACCTTTCTACAATATGGATCAGTATCATATAATTTTTTAATAGCTTCAAATCCAACTACTTCACTCACCATGGTAGTTAGTAATGCTACCCTATTATTTAATGCATCAACTACCTGATTCTATTTTATTAATTTATGTCTTGACATAAAAGTATACCCCTAAAAGAAATAAACCCACTTTGCATGCATGTTATTCAGCTTCTTTTGTGTATTCACATACTTCAAATATTCATGATCTGTAAATAGGATAAACTACTTAGGCAATAGGTAATGCCTTCAATGTCTTAATGCTTTTACAATTGCATAAAGTTCAACATCATAAGTAGAATAATTTGTTCCTACCTCATTCATTTTCTCACTAAAATATTCTATTGGCTTTCCTTATTGACTCAACACAACACCAATTCCCACAAACAAAGCATCACAATCAACCTCAAACATTTTGTTAAAATCCAGTAATGCTAAAATTGGTCTTTCTATAATCTTATTATTCAAAAATTTAAAGCTTTCTATAACTACTCTAGTCCATGCAACTTATTTCCCTCTCATGTAATATGTTATTGGTGCCACAATAATACTAACTTTTTAAATAATTTTTTTGTAAAAAAATGTTAAAACACTCCTTAGATCAATCTTGGTAAAATACTTTGCTTGTGTAAGCACATCCATCATATCATCTAAATGAGGTATAGAAAACATATACTTTATTGTAATTTTATTAATTGATCTACTATCCACACACATTCTCTATTCTCTATCTTTATTTTGACTTAACAACATTGGTGTTGCACATGGACTCATACTCTCCCTTATCACCTTCTTCCTAACCAATTCAATAATTTGTTTATTTAATTCTACATGTTCTGTTGGACTCATCGTTTAAGCTACTTGATTGGGTAGATCTGATCTTGAAATCAAATCAATATGATGTTGAATATATTTATTCAGTGGTAAACCATATGGTCACTCATTAGGCATAACATCTACATATTATTTCAACACTCTTATTGCTTTGGTTGGTATTAGCACCATTTTTATTTCTTAATCCTTTGCTACTAATGCATAACAACAACCTGCTACCTTCATATCTTGTATAAATTCTTTAGTAGAGAGCATGATTTCTATCTTTTCTTTCTCTTTAAGAGGTAACAAAGCTACCTTTGTACCACCTTTCCAAAAATTGTGTGTGTTGTTTGCTCCATCATGAACTACTTTCCTATCAAATTGTCATGGTCTCCCTAATAACACATGACATGCATCCATCGGAATAACATCACACCATATTTCATCATTATAATTTTTTCTTATATAAAACTTTATTATGCACATTTTATCTGTTGTAGCCTCATTCTCTTTCTTAAACCATGAAATCTAATAAGGGTTAGGATGCTTTTCACATTGCATATTTAGTTTCTCAATAATTTCTTTAGGAACCATATTTTCATAACTACCACCATCTATAATTACTTTGCATACCTTTCCACCCAAAGTACATCTTGTTTAAAAATTATTTGATCATAACCATGCATCACCACCTTCTTTATTCTGCACTTGATCCTTTCTTGGAGTGATCATGTTTGTTCTCATCATGAGATTCTCTCCAATGTCACCTAGTGTAACTTCAATATTCTGCTCTTCTATTTCAGCCTCCACTAGATTTATTCTTGGATGATCTTCTTGCCTCTTTTCTTGATCTTGATAGTTTGGACACTCAAATGCTTTGTGGCCTTCTTCTCCACATCTATAACAAACATAAGATTTGTGTTGATTTGGGAACCATCCTCAAGCACCATCATAACCTCATCCTCTCTAAAATCCTCTTCCTCTTGATTGGTATTGAAACCTTTTCCTATTATCATCTTGCCTCTTTGCACCACATGATTCTTCACCTTTATTGGCATTAAATCCACCTCTAGTGGTATTAAACCCATGTTGTCCCCTTTTTTGAGGGGATCCACCTCTTCTTGGACTAGTAGATGTCCTAAAATTTTTCTTATTTTGTTTTTCTTCTACCTTCAAAGCTAATTGATAAGCCACCTCCATGTTAAGTATTTTATGCATTCTTAATTCATTTTGAATAGAAAATTTCAATCCATTGACATACCTTGCATCCATATTCTCTTATGTTTCACCATGATCGACTCATATGAAAATCTTGTAAAATTCATCTATATACTCTTATACACTATGATCTTTTTGCCTTAAATTTTGAAATCTTTTGTATAGGGTTTGTGCATAATCTGTAGGAAGAAATTCCTCCCTCAACTTTTTCTCCATCTTTTTCTATGAATTAACTTTCTCTTTACCTTTTCTATATCTCTCTTTCTATAGGTGATCCCACCAGATCATTGCATGACCTTTCAATTTCATGCATGCAAACTTTACCTTCATGTCTTCTATCATAGTCTTCCACTTGAGGAACTTCTCCATGTTATTCATCCAATCTATCAACTCATCTAGTTTTAAACTAATGCCATAATCTAGAACATTAACCTTGATTATTTCATTTCTTCCTTATAAATCCCAAACTATCGTCTCTTCCATTAATGGCTATTTTTCTTGTTAAATTTCTTCATCATAATCTATGTCTTCCTCATCACCACCTTATCTTCTTTGTTGATTGGTGATAACCTCTATTAATTATTGAGCTTGACTCTATAGTTCTTGTATAGTCTAGTTTATATTCATAACACCTACTCATTCTCTCACCATTCTTTACTCATCCAAGATTTGAACTTGCTCTGATACCAGATAATGAACCCAAAAACTATCAAGAACAAGAAAATTACCAATAGGCCAAGATCTTGAAATAATACGTAGAATTGATTTTTATTGATTGCTTAAAATAATTTAAAATCCACACCATGCTTAAATAAGCCTAAACTTAGAAATTAGAGTTTAAATGTAAAATTTGAAAAAAACTAAAATCTAAAAAACATGCCTATTTTCAAAAACTCTTCAAATATCCCAAAAATCTCTTAAAACATCCTAAACACTATAATTAGACTATGAGACAAAATTTAACTGAAGTTGATGCCTAGTTCTAAAAATATACAATTTTTAAAAATAGAAAAAACCCTAAATAATAATTAAATCACAATTTTGGACCCTCAAATGATCATGTATGACCTCTAAAAAATATTGAAAATATTGTTAGGCTAGTAAAATGACCTAAAATAACAACCTTTTCAATACGATCATTTTAGTGCATTGAAGAGCTCAAACGAAGTTACGGGTCAAAAGCTATGGCCTCCAAAAAGTTGGCCTATTTTTTATACATCAGAATCCACCATTTATGATACATTCATTTCTTTGAAATTAATAATGTTAAAACTAGATGCGGTGAACAAACAACACTCCATGGCTATAAAACAAGTTAACTAGTTGAAAACTTTAGATAATAAGGCAAAATAATTGATCAAGATATTGATGGAAGGATAGATTCATGAGCTCAAAATAGTTAGCCTATCACATTTGAATATGGATAGGATAATTTTGATGGAAAAAGTCAAGGATGTGAATAAGGGGTCCAAAGGTACATAATCTCTCTTAAGAGACTTCAAACAATTAAACAATAGAATGGTATAAATATTAGGAGGTTTGATCATGGATCTAACCATCTTTAGTACTATTGGCTTTATAATTTATGAATATTTCCAACATAGAGCTAATAAATTCATCTAAGAGGTCAAGAATAAAATCCAAGGTGTCATAGGGGTAGATAATAAGCATATTTTGGATATAATCCTATCATCAGAGTAGAAGATAAGAAATTATAAGAGCATAAAGTAAGCTTTGAACACAACTGATGGAGTCTTAAAATATCTAACAAGCCAAGAAAAGGAGTTGTTCAAGGAACCAATCATCAATCTCAAGTTAATTGGTGAATAATATGATAAGACCATGAAGATCATAAGGTAAAAATAAAAGGCTACAATAACAAGGATGTCTCAAAGTCAATTGAGTTGACTTAGCATATTCTTTTGTAACAGAACTATGTAAATCATTTTGAAATAATATTCTATTTTGTAAAAGCATATGCAACTTGTAACACACATGGCATATAGGTTAGTCACAGTTGAAAACTGTCATTGATTCTAGAATGTTTTAAAAGGATAATTGTCCTTGACACTTGTCTAATTCTCATTTTATATGACTGATTGACATACTTCATAGGTTGCCTATAAAAAGGGGTATTATCATTGTAAAGAGGGAAAATTTAAGAGAAAAACTTTTGTGTAAATTTTGGATCAAGTAATGGAAGCAAGATAAATCTACAAAGATTGTCTTATATTTGTTTGTTTATTATCATGGCTACTTTCTCAAGTTTCTGGTTTGATGTTTAGATTTGAATTACTTTTATGAATTTTAGATGTGCATATGTTAATGTATAGTTGTTAATTTGAGATTATGCTAGGTTGATTAAAAGTTTTTAGGTTCATTTCAATTTCATTTCTTTTCTTAAAGATGTGCTAATGCAATTTTCTTGTGGAATTAAATCTTTAAAGTGAATCTGATTTCTAATTTGAACATTTCAAATATCCTTAGACATTTACCTGATATGTGATAGGATCTATACTTTGGGTAATTTCATATCATATTTTAGTTTTAATTTCATGTATTTGATGAAATTTAAGCTTTGTCATGATGTTTTAACTCCAAATAGAAGCATCCTTCTTTTCTACCCTACCCCACCTATTTTCTCATTCTTTTGATCAAATCACTATAGTCTAATTTTTCATTGTAAATATTCATGCAAGTTTAGGGTTTAAACATTAGGTTTTGATCATTATTAATTATACTTAGTTAATATAACTTTCATATTTCACAATACTTTAGGACCAGGTTTCTCCCAACAACCATTTACATAATCATTTTTGTGAAATAGTCAGATATCTTGGCCGTTACTCCACCGTAGATCTTAGGAAGATAACAAATTAAAACTCATGAAAAATATTATTTGAATCCTAAAATGATAAGTGTTTTCAAAACTATGAGAATGATGTGATACATTTACATGAATCAACAAGACATTTCCATTGGCACTAGAAGTAGGGTGAAGCTTAAACTTTGTGAATTTAAAGTATCTTTAGCTGATTTTATGGATTTTTTTTCAAAGATTAGTTGATCCTATGAATATTTGTGTTTTCTTATCTTGAATTATGTAAATATCACTGGTATTCATTATTTTAGACCAATCTTTAGGAATATTTAGCTAAAGATAGTTATTCTTTTATGATTAATGTGAAATTGTTCTAAAGGTTGCTTAAGTTTTGTGAATTTGACGTGTTTGAGGTTAGTGGTAGTAATTTGATGTAAAGATCACTCATATTCATAAGTTTGGAGGTATTTTTAAGATAATTCAGTTAAAAATAGTCTTTCTTTGAAAGATTTGTATGAATTTATGCAATGTTTTTTTGAATTTAGAAATCAAAACGTACAAATCTACTTATTTTTTAGAATTGAATTGTTATTTGTAAAGTTTGAATTAAAGATAATTTTTATTTGTAAAGATAGTTTTTATAAATTATATTTTGAATAGGAATTGGATTTTACAAGATGGTACTACCATAAAAAAGAACTATATTACGGTCTAGGATAAGGCTGCCTATTCTTTCCTTGAGACTTCATAGGAAAACAAGAGCAATTAAAGGTAAGCATAAAATTTCTAAATCTCAACCTACTTCACGTAATTATGTTTCTACACTCAATCCTCATCAAGGTATGGATTGGTTAGTTATATATTCTATCAATGTGTCTAGTTAGGTATATGACTTACCAAGAAATCCATAGAAATATTTACCTTCATTTAGTCCTACAGGTGTTGTTACTGCTGAAGAACACCTCAAGTCTTTTAAAGTTACCTTAAGATTGTTAAATATTATTCATGAAGATGGTTCTTGAAAATTGTTTTCTTTTAACTTTAGAGATGTAGCATATGATTGGTTTCTTAATCTTCTTGAAAATTACATTATCAGCTAGAATGATTGTAACATTTGTCATTGATCACTTTGGAAAGGTCATCAACATTTGTGTCCTATATCAAAAATTCACTACAACAAAAAGATATTAAAATGAAACCATTAGATATTTTAATTCTAAATTTAAAAATATTTTTATTATAAATATATCTCCCTATAATGCTTATATCTTTAGAGATTTATAAGGATGCTTTAGATCTAATGACTTCTATATTTCTGAAAAGATCTATTAGAGTCATAAATACATTAGCCTTGGCTTATGCTAAATTTGTGAAAATTAATGATCAAAATAAACCTCAAGGTTAATTATCATATGGTATTCCTAACATTAATCCTAATTTTCTTGCATTGAATATCATCCCAAATGTTAATCTAAACATGTCTATTTTAAATGAAACTCTAGTTTTAAACCAATTACCTTTAAGTCATGCTCATCTCGGTCAGAATCTATGATTGGTAAATAACTCTACAAGTAGATATCATACACAAAATCAATGAGCTATGGTTCCAATAGCTAGTATTAGTACTCAAGTCCATAATTCAAAGGCACTTAAGAAACAAAATGACTCCATATTGAAAATGGTTCAAAACTTGAGTACTAATTTTCTTTAGTTACAAAGATAGGTAGTTAACACTGGGGAAAGTTTCAACAAAAACTATTCTTATCCAAATTTTAATAGACCAATGAATAGGTTTCATTGAAACAATAATATCAAAAATAATGAGTCATCTATAACTAAAAACATACCTAAAATAGACATTTGTGATGTATTTTTGACTAATTATTGTAGGGTTCAAAACACTATAAAACATGATGAGTTAGACTGTGTCAAATTTTATAATGTTTTTGAAGTATTTTAAGATTAATTAGATACATTTGAATTTATGCCTAAAAAATATAATTTTGTAAGGATATCTGTCTCTTCATAGACATCTAAATCTTCTAAAACAACTCTTCTGGTGGATATCTTTGATTTTTTATTTTAAGATGAGAATGAACCTGAAGATACTCTAGAGGAGATTCATGATTTTCAATCTTATTTGAAGAATACTTATCTATTAAGGAACATAGAATAAAATAAACCAATGACAAGGTCTACCCCACCTAACAACTTTGATACTCCCCTTGATTCCAAAGCAAATACCAATCCAAAACCTCTAAAGGGAAGTAACACTAGAAATAATGTTGATGCATCTAGTTCTTCTACTAAGAGTGGATTACATATATTATAGGATATGAAGAAAATTAATGATAATATCACCTTGCATGAATTAACTTAGATAACTAAACAAAGAGACTTATTTATTGAATATTTAAATAAAAATCATAGTAAATCACATAAACCTATAAATGCAAATGTAGTGATGTACAAGAATGAAATAGAGGTTCCATATTTTTTACTTACAAATAGAGTTTTTGGTAGAAACTTGAATAATTATCTATTAGATTTAGTTGCCTCTACAAATATCATGCCAAAATATATTTATGAAAATATTGGTTTAATTCTTATTAAGTCTGATAGAGTAGTGACTCAATTATATAAATCTAGAGTTAAAGTGAATGATGAATTATTGAATTTGCATATGAAACTTACTTCAGAGTGAAAAGTACAATAATTCATTGACATTCAAGTGGTGGATAATCCATTTACTTATGGGATGTTTCTTAGTAGAGATTGGACCAAACAATAAAATGGATACATTTTAACTGATTACTCTCACATGTGGCTACCATGGAGGGGAGTTTCTAATCAAATTCAGATTGAAAGGGAGATAAATATGAAACATATGATCACTAAATATAATGCATCTAATGAAAATTTCAATTTGGTTAATTCTAATTTAGGGTTTTACACTCTTGACACTCCTCAAATATGTAATTTTAAGGACTCTCATGTTATGCATGGACTTTCAAAATTATATGTTGATGGTGCTAGATGAAAATATGGATCTAGAGTAGGAATAATTTTAATCAATCCCATTAGAAAATAATATAATGCATATTATAAAATTTAGTTTCCTTATAGCAATAATTTGGTAGAGTATGAAGCATTAATATTAGGATTACAATTTGATATTAAACACAAGGTTAAAAAATTACTAGTATATGGTGATTCTGAACTAGTAGTCAATTAGGTTAGAAGCAAGTATTAATGCAAATTTTCTTATTTAAAGAAATATAAGTTTAGAGTATGGGACTTTATTGATTATTTTGATGCTTTCAATATTGTTTCAATCCCTAGAGAAGGAATCCAGTCTATTGATGAACTAACTTTAGCTATAGCTAACCTAATTCCATATTAGGATTCCTAAAGGCTTAACATTGAATTGATCCCATGTCCCTCTATACCTAACAATGTCAATCATATGCAAGTGTTTAGTGATGACCAATAAATAATTGAATTCATGAAAATGTATGAGTGTTTAAGTCTCGTATTATTGATGAGGTCAATGAGAATTCTATTGATGATGATAGAATTGGTGACAAGATGAGATAACTAAATGACAACAAGATTCCCAAAGGCATGATTTCCTTAGAAATACTATTTGATAAAGACAAGCTAGCTAAAATTGCTAAAGTTCCCAAAGTAAATGGGAAAGATTATAATATTGTTGACACAGGAAATCAAGGTCAACCTTAGCTAGTAAATATTGGTATAGCATACACAAACAAAGAATCTAGAAATGCTAGAGACTTACTGACCAAGTATAAGGATATTATTGCATGGTATTATAAAGACTTAAAGATATTTTATCCTTGATTTATTACCTATACCATTCCCTTGAAACAAGATTATAAACCATTTAGGCATAAGTAAAGACTAGTTGATCCTATTTTGGAGACATTGATTTGTAAAGAGGTCAATAAATTATTATATGTGAAAATAGCTTTTCCAATTATACATTCTACTTGGGTAACTAATCTAGTACCTGCTATAAATAAAAATGGAGAGATTAGATTATGCATATATTTAATGAACTTAAACAAATCTTCCAAAAAGGATAATTACTATTTGCCATCCCTTAACTAGGTAATTCAAATTATTAGTGGTTCTATCATGATGTCTTTCCTAGATGGTTTTTTTAGTTATAATCAGGTACTTGCTAACAAGGAAGATAGGATGAATAATGCATTCACAACAAAAGGGGTCACTTTTACCTACAAGAGGATGCCTTTTGCACTCATCAATGTAAGATCTACATTTTAAAGAGCTATGGATCATGATTTTCAAGGTCTCATGGGTAAATGTATCATTATATATATGTATGATCTGATTGTGTTTTCCAAAAATAGGGATGATCATTTAATGCATTTAAAACAATTTTTTGAATTTTGTAGAAGGTATGGAATTTCACTTAACCCTAAGAAGAGCATATTTTGTGTTACTAAAGGGAAATTACTAGGGCATGTGATAAATAAATATGGAATTACTATAGATTTAGATAGAGTCAATTCTATATCCAAAATAGAATTCCTAAATAGTAAAAAATAAATAATGTCTTTCTTTGGGAAGATCAATTTTGTAAGAACATTCATTTTTGGTTTGCAAAGATTGTGAAACCACTCAATGGCATGCTAAAGAAAGATGTAAAGGTTGAATGGAATGAAGAAACAAAGAAAGCCTTCCAGGATATCAATGAAGAAATATTACATGCCCCTATACTAATAGGTCTTGATTTTACAAAAGATTTTTATTTTTATTTTTTTGCTTCTAAAAATACTATATAAGCTATTTTAACTTAAAAATTTGATAAATGTGATCATCCAATTGTATTTATGAGTACTAAATTCAAAAATGTCGATTTAAATTATTTTCTAATTAATAAATAAGAATTTTATTTGGTTAAGGTAGTTAAAAATTTTAGACACTATATTCTTAGGAATAAAGTGCATGTTATATTGTCAGACCTTACTACCAAACTCATGATAAGTCAATGTGAGTTAGGAGAAAAAAGAGGTAAGTGGATGTATATACTCTAGGAATATGATCTTAAAATTAAAATTGATAAATTGGAGAGGTTTTAGGGATTAATTCAAATGATTTCTAACACTAATCCTAAATTGAGTATCATGTAGGTTGACCAACAACAATTTCAACCAAATGACCGGTATGATGCAATCATTCATTTCATGATCAATTGTTATTATCCTACAAGATTGAGTAGAGAATAAAGAAGATATTTGAAGCTCAAATAGTCTCACTTCTTGATCAAGGATGGGATACTCTATATGAAAAATTATGAAGGAATATACTTGAGATGTGTTTCAAAGGAAGAAGCAATTGAAATCTTAAGTACTTTTCATGAGAAACTTGGGAATGGATACCCCTTTGGAAAAATAATAACTTATAAAATCCTAAGGGTAGCATATTATTGGCCAACTATTTTCAAATATACTCATAATAATGTTAATGAATTTCATCAATGTCAAATCCTTAAGACAAAGGAACCCAAAGCAGTTATGCCCTTGAGGCCAGTTTCAATCGACAAACCATTTGCTCAATGGGGTTTAGACATTCTAGGGGTTATCAACCCCAATTATTTAGTTAGACACAAATATGTTCTTACTACTACAAATTATTTTATAAAGTGGATAGAGTTAGTAACAAAATAATAATATAGAATTGAAGATGTTATCAAGTTCGTAGAAGAGAACATTTGCACTAGGTCTAGGACACTAGTAGCATTGGTCTATGATAATGGATCAAATATCTATAGATATGAATGAGTGTTCCTATGATAATAATATATCTTTTAAGTTTTCATCAAATCATTATCCCTAGGGTAATGGAGTTTTAAAGCCAACAAACAAGAATTTGATGAAAGCTATTAAGAAGTATGTATCTCAACAACCAAGAACATGGCATAAATTAATTAATTATGCTCTTTGGGTAGAAAAAATTCAAATGATATAAGCCTTAAAATCATTACCATTTTTATTGGTATACGATCAAGAACCAACCTTTCCAATTAATCTCAAATTACCAACTAACAAGTTTATATAGGATTATATAGAAGAAGAACAAGAATATACTAATTTCAGGTTGCTTGATATCATATAAATAGAAGATACAAGAGAAGAAACATTTTCCAACTTTATTAGACATCAAACCACTATCAAAGGATGGTTTGACAAATGTTCAAAGATAAAGGTGTTTAGACAAGGAGACCTAGTTCTCCTATGGGATAAAGCATCTGAGCTAAAAGGAAAACATGGGAAATTCAATCCTTTGTGGATTGGCACTCACCAAATTGTTGAGAAATTGGGATAAAAAAACTTTAATATCAAATACTTATAGGGAGTAGAGTTCACTTTTCCAACCAATGGGCAATGTCTCAAGCACTATTTCTCTATTGTTCCACCTCAAGTCTTTATGGAGTAATTTGTAATATTATTTAAAGTTAGTGTAGGCAGGTTTGGATTAGTTTCATTTCATGTTCCTTATTTATAAATAGTGTTTTTTAAATATTTGTTTACTTTTTATGTGTTTATTTTCTTTGCTTTATTCTCTAGCTTTCAATACATATTTTCCCAGACAAATTTTCAAGCTCTAATTCATCTAATTACTTAAAAGAGTTTCACAAATTAAGAATTCATGTATGCCTTCTAAACATTAATTGATCATGGATTTTGGAAATTTTGAGCTTGATGTTATGTTTCTGAGAAATTGGTAAAGATTGATATCTAGGTTAATTGTTCCTTAAAATCTTAAAACTTATTTTAATCTAAGTTTGATTTTAATAAGGATTTCATGTGTTTGAGTGAAAGTTTGAATTATTAGAACAAATTCATGTAAGCACTTAAAGAATATTATTACTTGGGATGAATTTTATAACCAATGTTGATTATCTAAAAAACAAACATTTGATAAAAATCCTAAACACCTAGCTAATTATAGTTCACAGCCTTTGTTGGAAAACTAAATAAAATTGAAATATACAATAATTAAGAGACTTATTGAAAATATAAAAGTTTTTTAAGTACAGGTGATTCTGGTAACCTCCACTAGGGCTATGGACACCTAGTTGGTAGTGGAGCAAGGCCCAGGGTATACCAAAAGGTATGTTTGTCATGGCTATAGATGCCTAGCTAGTAGCAGAGCAATTCCCAAGCCTTCCCTTTTATAAAACATGATTCAAAATGAATATCTAAATATGTTAAAAGTCTATGCTAATGATTAAGTTCATGAAATATGGAACTTATCCTTTGAATTCTAGTGGCAATTAGTAAATGAATCAAAGCACACACATAAGATGACCAAGTTTTGATATTTGATCTTAATTCTACATTTGTAAGACTTATTTCAATTATGAATTAATCTTAATAATGGTACTTGATCATGTGGAATGATTAGTCTGGTTATTAGTTTGAACCAAGAATATCTGAATTTTAACATATTGTAATGTTTCCCTCAAAATTCACCATTTATTGAGGTCAACATACCCCCATTTTTGAAAAATGAGGACCCTTGTTCAAATTTTTCAAATTGTGTTATGAATTAGGCATTCAACCTATTCAGAGTGCTATTATGTGTTGATTTAGCTTAATTATCATACTAACACATAAGCTATATTTGATTTTAGCTAATGTTATTAATATTTGCCTCATGTATTTCCATGTTACAAGTTCAATGGAACTTGATTATAATGAATAGATGTTCATCGTTTATGATTCAATGATCAATTTCACCCCTTTTATTAACCTTTAGTATTTAGTTGATTAATTAAATCCAATATTAAATGATAATTTAAAATGTAGTTTAAATTCTTTAGCGAAGTTATTATTAGAATGGATTTACATTATTGATGGGCCACTTTATTTCTAACTAAGCCTTAGTTAAATTTTAACCTAAGTGTTAATCAAATTTATTAATTCATTAAAACCTTAGTCTAAAATTGATCCTAAGTCTTTATATATCCCAAACCCTTACTTCGATGATTTCATTGTTTGTAGGTACAAAAACATCTAGGGCTACCAAGTGGTGAAATCTCAAAAGCTTGGATCATAGATCAATGGTGCATGGATGATTACCTGAGTCAATAAGTCAAATTTCCCCCAAATTGAAGATTTATGGTGTGTTTTCCTATGAACAAATGCAAATCAATGATCAACATTAAAGGTTGGAGTCAATAAGTCAATATCAAAGATATACAATGCATGTTTAATCATGAAAAAGTAGATCTAACAATGAGCTCAAACTCAAAATGTTAAAGGATCATGAGATTGAATATGATGGTGAAAAGTTTCATACTTTGGTGTATAAATAATAGATAAAAGGTCTGATTTTAATAATATATATAAATAATAGATCAATGATTCACATTTGATCATGTATTCAACACATCAATGATGCACATTTAATCACTCAGCTCAAGATCAATGGTATACGTTCTATCTTATTGATGAAGATCAATAGTGTGAAGTGAGTCAAGGAATCAAAGAACCTATATTGCATGAAAACTTGACATATGGTGTGAGAGAATTAAAGTAATTAAGACTAAATTGAAGGTACATAAAAAGCATGTGATTTTTCTAAGTGGCACAATCTCATAAGCCTAGATCAAATATCAATGATCATAATGAAAATCAAGGTCAAAAGACTCCTGAAGAGATCAATGTTGTGAGTTTGATCATTCAGATCAAAGATCAATGGCCCATGTTCAAAAATTATAGATGGAGATAAATAGATCAAATTTGATCAATTTATAGGAGGCATGAGATAATGACATGTGTCTAAACAATAATGGTCATATTTTAGAATTAAATAAGCTTCTTGACAAGGCAATGCCACACAAGTAAAAATGTTATATGGAAATATTTTGTGGACCCAAGCATGTGAAATGTTTAAATATGAGATCCAAATATGATCTAAGTCACCAAAACACGTACTTCAAATTTGATTTTTTCCATTAAATCTCTATTTAAACCTCAAAAAAGCCCTAGAACATACAAAAAGCCCTAAATTTTCCATAGATTCACTGTGCTAATCCTAGAGAGATGAATTATCATTTTCAAAAGGATAATTCAATTAAGATCATAGTAATGGAAACATATGGATATACTTCCTAAAATATAATTAAACTATACCTAACATCATATGTAGAGGGGTGAATTTTCAAAGACACAAAATTCATAGCTGCTTCATTAAACACAAGAGATAATAATTGCTCAAAGTTATTATAGAAAATTGAGAAATAGGGAGTGTTGATTAAGGAAGAAGATAATTTAATCCCATTGAAGAGACTCTATGATTATATTGTGGCCATTTACATGACTGGACTCCATTATATTGCTGTTAAACCAGATGTATTACATTGTTTTGAATTTTTTGGTCTAAATTTCAAAGATACTAAAATGGACAAGGGTATGATTGTTCATTAATATAGTATAATGAAAATTGCATGTATATCCTCTATTACATTTTAATCTTAGTATAATCTACCTAGGCCCTAAGTAGACTTATCCTCCATTAATTCATGGGATCAAAAACACACCATGATGGACATTATTTCAAAATGGTTAAAAATTGGTAATAAGGTCATTGTAGATCCTATAAAGAACATCCCTATGAGCCACTTTAGACCTAGAGTTAGGATGTTCATGACCATGTTGAACAAGTTGTATGGATGTGGACATATAACACATATAGAACTAATGTGGGTTCCTATGGTATACTTCAATATTGAAAAAGTGGTGGTTCCTCTATAAGGTGAAATCATTGGTATTTCCCTAAGCAGATAGATATATGGGATTAAGAATAAGAATATTAATAAATACTACATGATATTGTATCTATTATATGCCTTATGTGCTTCCATAAAAATTCCTAATAAAAAAATGGTCCCCTATGGGTACCCAAACTATGTCTCAATATTATTCAAAACTGTACATGTACATGTATAGAGACCATATCCAGTTCATTTGTGACTATGTTTACCCTACATTGAGTCTAGGTATTGATGGTATTATTATGATGAGAATAAGCCCTTTAATCTATAATTCAATTGAGGCAATGTGGGATATATGGATTTATCCTAATTTCACTATTATAAGAATTGAAGGAACCCAAACTACCCCTCTCAAACTACCAGTTCATGTACATGACAAGTTGGTAGAATAGGAAGTAGCTTATCAATTATTTAATGGGATAGATGGCATCTGAAACACTAAGAGGAATGGACTTCTACACATTTTTCCCATGATAATTGGAAAAAGTATTTTTAGGCAAAGGGACCACATTGAAACTTCTTCAAAGCATAGGCTATCCTTTAACTTGTACATTGATGATCATAGATAATAGGATACCTATGGTAGGGTAAAGGAGCATTTTAGGATCAAAGGTATTTTGGCTATGCCATATGAGCATGAACCTATTGCATTTGAATTTATATACACTAAAGAAACCTCCTACTATAAAGTCACTAGAAGGCTGAAAGATCATAATATAAAGCTGGGTCCAAGATAGTATAATTTGAGGATAAATGGAGGATAAATGGTAGTTAGGTCCAAGATAGTATAATTTGATAGATGTTGATTCTTTTAATCTTCCACCAACATATATCTAATTAGAGTATAGTATTGAAGAAAGAAGACTAGGATGAATTACTTTTAGCTCCTCAACTCTTGAATCATCTTGAACAATAAAGTGATATTTACCTAAATAAGAGGTTCATATGATAG
Source organism: Torreya grandis (assembly GCA_037957365.1). Taxonomy (NCBI): domain Eukaryota; kingdom Viridiplantae; phylum Streptophyta; class Pinopsida; order Cupressales; family Taxaceae; genus Torreya; species Torreya grandis. The sequence goes on from JARHVA010007052.1 coordinate 708,709, forward strand.
ATCTACATGCTCAATAATTTGTGGAGGAAGCACTAATAATGTTATCCATGACATATGTGACAGACTCAAAAGCAGAGGAAGAAAATGTTGAGGAATCTAAGCAAAATAAGGGGAAAGAGATGACATTGGATTTGATAGTCATTGATCCTTTCAAGAGGAAATTTGAAGCTGTAATTATCTGAATGGATAGCTAAAGAAGCCATAAATCATCCTTTAAAGGATATCAACTTGTTTAGTGAAGAAAACCTATTATATGAACCACCTATTCCTAAATGGTGCATATATAAACCAATTTTGGATAAGCTCCCCACTTATAATCCATGGGATATAGTAAAGACTATAAGCATGCCTATGCAACAAGAGTTGAAGTCATGGATCTTAGCTTTACAATAAGAAGAGGTAAAAATATTAGCTATTCTAAGTCAGTTAGTTGACATATAAATAGGATTTCTATGTAAGCAAATGGGACAATCTTTAGTTGGGATTAGATATGATCTAGATACTACAAGTTTATAAAGAGTCACTGAGACAGTGTTCATAAAAGGTGCTCAAGAAGTGATACATTAAAAGGTTGAACCTTTTACTCATTTAACTCAGAATAAAGGATATAGGCCAAGAGAGGACCCTATATCTGAAGAGGATTTTGTAGATTTAGCACAATCTAAGGTAGAAAGGTTGCAAGCTACCATCAAAGGCCTAAAGAAAGATTAAAAGAATCTGGAAGACCAATCCATTCTATCAATTTTAGGGAACATTGTTAATTGATTTGAAGCCACCATTTATGATACATCTAGTTTTTTAAAATCAATAGGGTCTAAATTGGATATCTTGAACAAACAACATTCCATGGCTATGAAACAAGTTAACCAATGGCAAACTTCAAATAATAATGAAAAATAATTGCTCAAGATATTAATGGAAGGCTAGATTCATGAGCTTAAAATAGTTAGCTTATCACATTTGAATATTTATATGATAATTTTGATGGAAAAATTTATGGATGTGAATAAGTGGTCCAAAGGTATGGAATCTCTCTCAAGAGACTTCAGATAATTAAAAGGAATAATGGTACAAGTATTAGGAGGTTTTATCAAGGATCCAACCATCGTTAGTCATATTCTCTTGATAACTAATGAATAATTCCAACATAGAGCTACTCAATTCATCCAAGAGTTCAATAATAAAAGCTAAGGTTTCATAGGGGTAGATAATAAGTGTATCTTAGATATGATCCTGTCAGTATAAGAGAAGATAGGCAATTCTAAGAGAATTAAATAAGCTTTGGACAAAGCTGATGGAGTCTTCAAATATATAATAGGCCAATAAGAAGAGTTTTTCATGGAACTAATCATCAATATTAAGTTGAATGGTGAACAATATGAAAAAATCATGAAAATCCTAAAGCAAAAACAAAACGCTATAGAAATAGGGGCCTCTCAAAGTCAATTGAGTCGACTAAGCATATTCTTTTATAGAAAAACCATGTAAATCATTTTGAAAGAATATTATATTTTGTAAAAGCATATACAATTTGTAACACACATGGATTATAGGTTAGTCACACTTGAAAAATGTCATTGTTTCTAGAATGTTGTAAAAGGATAGTTTTCCTTGACACTTGTATAATTCTAATTTGATATGATTGACCGACATACCTCATAAGTTGCATGTAAAAAGGGGTCATACCATTTAAATATAAGGGAGTTTTTAGAGTAAAGCTTTTGTGCAAATTTTGGAGCAAGTATTGCAAGCAAGATAATTCTTCAAAGATTATCTCATATTTATTTGTTTGTTTATTATCATGGTTGCTTCCTCAATTTTATGGTTTGATGTTTAGATTTGAATTGATGTTATGAATTCTAGATATGCATATGTTAATATAGAGTTTTTATTTTGAGATTATTATAGGTTTACGAAAAAAATTTAGGCTCATTTCAATTTCATTGATTTTATTGAAGATGTGCTAATTCAAGTTTCTTGTGGAAGTAAATCTTTAAAGTGAATCTAACTTATAATTTTCATGTTTCAAATATCCTTAGACATTTTCCTAGTATATGATAGGATCTGTAGTTAGGGTTATTTCATGTCATATACTAGTTTAAATTGCATGTATTTGATTAAATTTAAGCTTTATCATGATGTCTAAACTCAAAACAAAAAAAAAATCATTCTTTTATTCCCTACCCTACCTATTTTATCTTTTTTATCAAATCATTGTAGCTTAATTTTTCATTGTAAATATTCATGCTAGATTAGGATTTATACTTTAGGTTTTGATCATTATTAATTAGACTTAGTTAAGATAAATTTCATCTTTCACAAGATTTTAGGACCATGGTTTCTCCCAACAACCATTTACATAATCATTTTTGTTAAATATTCAGATAGCTTGATCGTTACTCCAACACAGATCTTAGGAAAATCACAACCAACAACTCATGTAAAATATTCTTTGAATTTTGAAATGAGAAGTGTTTTCAACACTATGAGAACCATGTGATACATTTACATGCATCAACGATACTTTGAGATTGAACTTGCCCATTTTTATTGAGGTTTGTAACATCTTCAAGGTATCTCCTAAGAGATACCTTCAAGTTACCCATGAAGGAATCTCCTAGTGGATATGGTTGATGTCTAAAACTCTTGCTCTTGATGATAAGTTTACTTTAAAAATATTTATAGATGTTGGTTGAAATTATGATCTACGAAGAAATATCTAGGATTTTAGAAGTCATCTCTTTGAATTAATTAGGGGTAAAAAGAGGAAAGAGGAAATGCAAATAAAACTAAAACCAAACTATCTAAGGAGATGCATAGAGATTCTTGAAGTATCTATTCCTAAAATTGCATAATATAGCTTGAACTCTTAAGGTATTATAAATAATTAAAAGATCATATGCATTATTTAAATAATGTAATATGAACAAGAGTCAATACTATAGAAGCAAAAAATAAAAATAATAAACAACAATGGATTTCACTCAATTTGATATAGAACACCACATCCTCTTCCTTGTTGGGTGGAGAATAAAATTAAAAAGGCCAAAAGGCACAGTATACAATATTCAATCATTCTCACAAGGGGTAACTTCTAAGGTCATGAAATGAAAATAAATAGCTGCTACTATTTCTATTCCAAAACTAACTATTACAATGGCTTCTCTCTAATAATGGTAAGAACAATTTATATTATCTAGTGTGCCCGCCCTTTTACAAAAGAAATGAGACTTGAACAAATAGGCACAATGGCCTCTCAAGGAAATGACACCTATAATATGGCACTCACACTCATAGTGGGGCCATTACAACTAAGTGGGGAGATTTGGATCATGAGTGTAGTTGGTCTTCAAAATATTATATATGACACAACTGCACTACCTAAGGATTCCCATGATACTTATAATAAGTATTGTGGTGACGTGTGTCTCCCTTTAATCTACCTCTATAATTCTTATTAGAAATGAGGTCCACTTCCCTATGCTAATGGCATGCCTTTTATTTAATGAAGAACTCCATTATTTCCTAAGGAATGCTATGATGACACATGTCATCAATGAAAGGGACCAAGACTTATCCAAAAAATGAAGAAGGGGAACCTGAGAAAGAGGAGGCTGATACACCACCCACAAATTTTTTTTAGCATATCCATGATGAAAAGGATAACTAACCCAAAACTTTAAAACATGGATTATGATCCATATATACCTCAAATTTGAATTTGCCTAGTATTATTGAGGTGTATAAGGGATTCAATGAGATACATTTCAAATAGGCACAAGAGTGGATTTCTCCTTCAAGGTATCTATTAAGAGCAACCTTTGGTTTAGATCTCTAAATTTTCCTATATCAAACCTTTTAAGATTGCTTGGTTATGTTTGTCTATGTGTGTACAACATCTACTCACAATAAACATTGGTTCCAAAAACACTTGTCCACAGAGAATCCATATTCAAAGGTAAATATTAAGACCATAGGGACTTTGTTTTCTACTCTACCCTTCCCCCTATTTTGGAAACTTCCTGAAGTGAAACTTTATAAAAGATATAATTTCAAGTCACCCATTAAGATACCTTCATGTTACCCTAAAGGAGATAATTTAAAATCATCCATTAAGGTATTAGAAGGCCCCTGAAGGAATATCCTAATAGATACCTTGAGATTGAACTTGGCCATCATTATTGTGGTGCAGAAAGGATTCAATGAGTAAATAGGTGTTTAAATTAAAGAAGGTAGTTAACAATACATTTATTGTTGTGTATAAGGTCTTCTGTAGATCTTATCAAGGGGTAAAGGTATCTTAATTTGAAGATTAAATGTGAAACCCATCAAAATTTTAGACCTCATAAGATCATGAAGAGAGAGTTGAACAAGGAAAATACATCATTGCATCATTTTGTATTGAATAATAATTAAACTCAAGATCTTTACCATACCTTCAAGGAAATACAAGGCCCTTGAAAGGAATATCCTAAGAGATACTTCAAAGGGTGTTTTCATACATTAAAGGGAATGCTGAAAGTATCTCATAGGATACACCTTCAATATGCACATGAGTGGAATTTTCCTTGACCCTAAAGGCACTAGATCATGAAGAGAGAGTTGAACAAGGAAAATACATCATTGCATCATTTTGTATTGAATAATAATTAAACTCAAGATCTTTACCATACCTTCAAGGAAATACAAGGCCCTTGAAAGGAATATCCTAAGAGATACTTCAAAGGGTGTTTTCATACATTAAAGGGAATGCTGAAAGTATCTCATAGGATACACCTTCAATATGCACATGAGTGGAATTTTCCTTGACCCTAAAGGCACTATTGGGTGATAACTTAAAGTACATTTTTGTGACTTAGTTTTATTTGGAAGAATTGTATTTGAGATTTGGTTTTTGGACATTTTAATCAGGCCTTATTATTGGATTTTGGTCTTCAAGTTTTTTGTTTGAACATTTTGTCCAATGGATTTTGATCTTTATAAATTTTATTTAGGACTTTTGGTCTTTATACTTTTTTGTTTGGATTTTTCACATTGAACATTTTGTGCGAACAAATGTTATAAATGACTTGTATTTTATCAATGATTTTGTTTTTTGGGTTTTTTGTATTGACCTTTTTTTTGAAGTTTTGTTCAGATATTTTTTAGGCTTGGTCATGAAATAAAACCTAACTCCTAATTCTCAACTACCAAAATCCCATTATACTTGGATAATAAAGTAAAATATTTCCTTATACTTGCTAAGGATACCCACCAACTAAACTAACTAGATTTGAACTATGCAAAAAAAAGAAACATGTGAATGTTGGGCATTTATAATGCATGAATTAGAATTGAATGCTAAAGGTTGTATACATGATGTGAAACCCTTGATGTCTTAATTTCTCTCAAATGAATTCAAACTTGGCTGCTATCATGTGCAAGAAAATCCCTAGCTACTTGTGAGAATATTGCAAGTAAACAAGTGACTAGCAAAAATGATAAATTTTCATAGAGCACATTATTAAATTACAAGAACTAGAAATAATTGAAATGGCATATTCATCAAAGGCATTCAGGGGAACATTTCTTCCATCACCATTTTTTATTAAGGATTTGATTGAATGCAAGGACACAGTTTATGATGCCACCATTTTTGACAATAGGTATGGGAACTAATCTAAATTATGGGATGTTGTAAATTCTATTGACATATTTTCACTATATGTTAATATATCTCCCTTGGAGTGACTATTCATAATAGACTTGTTAGCACTTAAGATATAGGGATTACATTCGTATGTATAAAAGTGCAAGGCAATGCCATGTATTGACCTCCTCCAAGACATATTATTCATAGTAAAGGTTATTCATGATGGTTTTATACACCATATGCATAACCAAATGGTTTTGGCATGTATATTAAAAGAAATTTTTTAGAGGTATTTGTCACTACCAACACTAGATACTTGTTTTGACAAACACATGTTAGTTTCATGGAATCAGGATAATACTATGGAAAAGGTATTGAATTCATGGATTATCCCCAAGGAAACCATGATACACAAAAGGAAAAAATAATAGTCTAATTAATAATTTTAGGATAGGAGTGTGGATTGACATGGCACTACTCAATAAGCTCTATAGAATGCCAGACATCCACTTCTTCAATTTAGACTGGGTATCATTATTATATATGATGATGACTGGTGATGTAACATTTGACATAAATGAAATTATAAGCTCCAAGCTAAGAGAACATATCATTAATAAGGACAAGCATCCCACTCTGACAAACCACTTCTATATGATGTCATATCTTTTAGATGTTGTAATAGAAACAATGTATAAAGTCCTTAGTGAACTATGGAGCTTGGCCACCAATTGTATCAAAATTTCATTTATGATCATTTTCAATTTTTGCATATTTATGCTTATACCAATAATATGGTGAAGATTGTTGAGTATGTTTATCCTTAATTCTAGAAAGCAATCCATGGGTCTCCAATGCCCAGATTTGTAGCAATCATCATGAAGACATTATCTAGAAGAGGTGATTATGTTTTGTATCCTAATTACACTATTATCATGATCATCAGATGTAAAGTTCATCCTTTGAGCCTTCTAAAATATGTACTTGATAAAATTAGCTAAGCAAGAAATTGATTTCCAGCTTTGGTGGAACACTGAGGAGGACTTGCTCAAAAATAATAAGAACATGGTCTATGGGCACCATATGGTCATTGGTAGGATGGTCTACATAATGAGAAATATATTTTAGGACATGGGTGAAAAAATAAAGTGTTATCATTTTCTCATAGTACCACATAGGGATTGGGATCTTCATGGCTACATCCAAAAACACATTTAGGGCCTTAGTATCCTATACCAACATGTGTAATATGATTATGACTTTTTATTCATGAATGAAAATAATGATGACAAGGTCTTGGAAAGGGAAAGGGTTTATTTTTTGAAGGATGATAACTTAAGTGTGATTCAACAAAAAACTTCAATCACTATGAAGTAATTGCATAATAGAAATCCACTCTTTTTAGGATGGACATCCTTAAACTTTTGGAAGGACCAACTCACAAAGCAGTCCAAGGAATAAGGAGATACATCATAAGAGCTTCCTTTCAAGTTTAAGGCTATCAACAAAGAACCAAGGGTGAGTGACCCTGATCATAGGATATCTCTAGGAGACCCAATCAATCTAGATTCCTTTAATGAGGAAGAGAAAGGACAAGAGCCCCCAACTACTAGTGAAATTGAAATGCATGTGGCTATCCCTAAGAATAAGAGTCTACATCTTTAGGGGTAGCCACATAATAAGCAACTACCTTAGTTTAATAAGGCTCCTCATCATATTCTATGACTGTTATTTGTTGCAAAAGGAAACATAGGACTCCCCCCATAGGTATCCTATAATAGAGCAATCTCAAAGCTTGCTTGTAATGCCTTAACAAGTAGTAGTACAAGAGTAAGAATTAGATTTTGATGAAGAAGCTGAGTTGAAGAAATCCAAGGATTTGAGACTTAAAGTTGACAAGGGGAAAGCACCATTTGTGGAAGATACAACATGTAAAACGGATTTATCTATAGAGACCACTTCCTTACTCTCTTCTTTTATTTCTATTTTTTGCATTTGTGCTAATTTCATCGATGTTGAAAAATCTCAAAGTGGAAGTTGTTACTTCCAATCTTGATGATCCTTTAACAAATTCCTATTTCTTTAATTTTCATCTACTCACCCAAATAATTTAGAAATATGCTACCACTATTGATCTTCCTTTCACTACCTTTGATCTAGTTTCCACCACCATGCTATTGACTTCCATCATGGCCACTTCCAGTATTCCTTTTGGTACTATCATAGTCAGATCATTTAAAAGGAAAAGGGAATCTAGGAGGATCTATATAGCCATGGACACTCCGCAACTCCATGTCTCATCCACCCAAATCACTTTCCCCATGTCATCCACCACTCCATCCCAGGAAACCATTATCACTAATTTAGATAAGGGCAAGAACACAAAGTCATATGTTATCATAGTTCATCCACTCCCCCAATATGGAGGTTTAGATTGGCTTAAGATTATTTGGCCTTCCTTTCCTGACATAATTTTCAAGGTAATAAAGTAGTATTAACTAGCTGAGGAAGTTTAAGAAAAAGTTATGGTCAAAACCAAAAAAGAGATAGACCTCAACCAGTTGACAATTCTGTTGTGGGCTAGTGATTTAAGGGCCAAGACCTATCAAATGCCCAAATTAAAAATAATAGAGATCCCATCTATTATAACTTTATTTTACAATCCATCTGGGAGTATTTAGAGGGTAAGGAAGAGGAATCTAAGAGATGATGCTAGTAGGGAATTAATTTTTGAAGCGAGACAAGAAGTATTTTCTTTAACCAAAAGACAAAATAGATAATTGGGGCAATCCCCATATAATGAAGACTTAAAATCTCTAGCCAAATCACATAAGGATTCCATGGTGATAATTCATGAAGGCACAAAGTTGGCTATACAAGAATTGGAGGTAGAGTTAGAGTAAATAAAAGAACAACAAAAGATAGTGCATATCTCAGCTAGAATTGAAGTTGAGGTCTAAGAGGTAGCATAAAAGTGATAAATTATTTGGGGGATTTAGAGTTTATATAGGATAAATTAGACCCCTATATTACCAATACTCACAAATTATTTAATTTTTAAAATCTGATGAGAATAAATTGAAGATGTTAAATTTTTACACAATTAATAAGACTTATAGCCACTCAAATCTCATGACACCATTAAAGGCATCCAATGCACTCAACTTGGTATTCATCAAGATATAAGAGGCTAGGGATTGGGTGATTGTTTTTGTGGATTTGGTCCCAAAATATTAAGAGTAAGAGGTCCTCATTATCCAAATTTTGAATGATGTAAAATTATCTAAAGTAAAGGATGCTATAGGGAAGTTGATCAATAAGATTAACTTTAATCAACTTATTCAAGAGTCTTCATAAAATTTTAAGCAAAGTCTGGAAGGACTACCATTGGAGGGCATATAAGCTAAGTTTAGCTTTACTAGGAAGAAGGTGATTGAAGTTGAGATATTCAAAATCAACTTATATATGACTAAAGCAGAGAATGAAAATGTACTAGGACAGGTAGATAGGGTGCATAGATCCCCTCTTTTTAATTTGGACATAATTTAAGATCATCATGATGTATCACATAAATGTTGGCTTGAGATAAAGGTGAAGAAGAAGTAGACTCAAGTTGCCACTTCTAGTTCTAAAATAATAACCATAGTTACAATTGCAACTAAATTCCATGCAGCCATCCAAATGTCAACAAAACCATGAAGGGCAAAATTTCGACATGTACATTTCTAAAGTGGTGTGTATATCTATATTTATAGTTTTCTTATAGTTTGAACCATATTGTAAAGTTGCCTATTCATTTTTATAAACATACACACATTGCATGATTTTTGTAAAGGCTAACTTAAGTTATTAATAATTATAAAATAATTCTTTATGATTTTGACCATAGTTAGAATTGAAGTCATAACTATGACATGTAATGTATCTTCCATATACCTAGAGGATGAGGCATCCCCTTTGATAAGTCTATTTAAACACATGTAACCCACAATTTTGAAGGGTTAAAGAATTTTCAATATATAGGAATAGGAAATTTTTTGGTTAACTCATGTGTTTTTGTATTTTATTTATGATGTTTATGTAATTAGGATTATTTATTTGGTTATATGATTCAATAACTCTTAGTGTACAAAATTTGGTAATGAGTTCTTTTTTGTCTTTATTGACATGGTTGTCTTAGATGTGTAATAGCTATTGATATGCATGAGAATGCCCTTCCAAATATCTAATATAAGATTACTTCAAGGTCCTTGTAATACCTTCATCAGTAATTTGAAGGAATTATAAGGCCCTTGATAGAATCTCCTAGGAAATACTTCGAAGGGCATTGTCATACATTTAAGGGAATGTTGAAATTTACTCATAACAAATAAATTCAACATAAATAAGTGAAATTTTCCTTTATGTGGAAGGAAATATTGGGTGATAGTTTGAAGGCCCTTGTAATACCTTCAAGGTATCTCCTAGAAGATACCTTTCAAATATGCATAAGAGTGAATTTCCCCTTCAATATATCTCCTAGGAGATACCTTTCAAATAGGTAAAAGAGTGGATTTATCCTTCCAAAAAAAAAAATTAATTTTCATTTACATGGATGTCACTCCTAGGTGATATTTTGAAGGCTTTTGTAATACTTAAAGGTATATCCTATGATATACCTTTCAAACATGCATAAGAGTGGATTTCTCCTTCAAGGTATTAGAATTAAAAGGCACCACCTAAGAGATCACTATGAATTAAGAGTCATCACGTGGTGAGATACAAATTAGTTATCATGAAAAGCTACATTTCAAGCATCTACGATGCAATCAGAAGGAGCTAGTCCAATTTTTTAACCAACTAGGTAGCTTAGATATATTCAAGCCAAACGAGTTATTACTAGATCTGAGGTGGAAAACACATGTCTAAAGGTGGTAATATTTAGATTTAAATCTAAAATTGATATCAAATCAAATTATAATTAAAGCTAAATTGAATTCTAGTGTAATTAATTACTAAAAGTAATAGTTAGAAATTTGACAAGCTTACTATTTATATGACATAAACTAGGATTTCCATCAACATTACATTAATAAAGTTTGCCAAAAAGGACTTATGTTCATTCATCCAACATCAAGATAATATAAGATATCATTAATCAAAATTTGAATACCATGGTTGAAGTAAGAATTTCTAGAATGGCTAAGTCAGAACATGTCTCATTTCTCAATTCATATGGGACAAGCATAGTCTTTCAAGATACCAGTTTCAATACCATTACATTTTCCATGGATGCCAAACACTACAATGACTTATTATACCATGTGGAGAGGTTTCTTTCCTAGACATCTACCTTCCAAAGGCTAACTCCAGCTCAACCATTGACTCCATCAACATAACCCCCAAGTGGTTCTTCAGAAAAGACATGGATTAAGTAGATGCAATTGGCTACAAATATATAGAAAAAACACCATACATATAAGGTTATTTATCTATAGATATAAGGTGTTAAATATATATATAATGTGATATATATATATATATATATATATATATATATATATATATATATATATATATATATATATATATATATATATATATATATATATATATAAAGTCTAAATTGGCTATAGTTTTGCTCTAGAGTCTTAAGGTTTAACTTTGAAGAATAGTGACCTTACTCTAAAGACTAGAAGATATATATATATATATATATATATATATATATATATATATATATATATATATATAAAGTCTAAATTGACTATAGTTTTGCTCTAGAGTCTTAAGGTTTAGCTTTGAAGAATAGTGACCTTACTCTAAAGACTAGAAGCTATGCTCTAAAAATTGATAGATATGATCCTAAGATGAAAATTCATGAATGGTAATAATCCACCTCCATCATTGAGAATCAATATAATTCCATTAGATCACCAATTCCACAATCCATAATTTGATGTGAAGGTGTTTTCAAAAGATCTCCTCTAATATATTTGATTTTATGGTATTTTAAAAAGATCTCCTCTAATACATTTCGTGTGACAATGTTTCCAAGTAGTATTTTCAAACAAGATTGATGTGACTATGTTTTAAATAGAGGGTCTTTCAAAAATATTTGGTATGACACATAAGTAATTATGATTATTACTCCTAGTACTACCAATAATGACCTTTATGACACATCATTAGTACTTGACTGAATAAAGCACCTTCCCATTATATCTTACATGTTATGAAGAGATAACCATAATTATTGCCATCATTCTTGTCATAATCACATCATATAACCTACTTTGATATTCATTATTACATTGTAACTACCATCAATTATTGTGTCATATCTCTAACATTTTATTTTTCCTATTCCCTATGTGAATTCAAGATCTATGTTTTTACAGTATTATCAGATTTGTAATTATATAGTGCTTCCTTCGAAGATGGGTGGGAGAAAGGAAAAGAGTGAACCAGAATCTTCAAATGCATTATTGTAAGATGAAGTAGCTGGAGACGTCTTTGAAATAGTAGGTTGGTTAACTTTATTTAAAATGTTTTAGGGATTCCATGAAGAAATTGTGCAATAATTCTATGAGAATTTTGTTGAAGATCATGCTATTATCAAAGGGAAAAATATTCTAATAAATCCCTTTTTAATTAGTTCTTTATCTAGGATTCATAGGGATGGAGTAGTTGGCATTAAAAAGATCATTTTTTTTTACCTAATTTATATGTTTGTTGAAGCAAATGAGCCACACTCTAGACTACCCAAATCCCCCTAACGAGTGGCCAAGGGAATTCTGAGAGAATGTCTTCCTCAACCTTGGCAAAATGTTATTTTTGGATAATGAAATATATCACTTGTGATGGTTAGTTTACAGTAGTTGGTGGAGATGCTATGAGACTCCTTCACTTGAGGAAAGGAGATATTTGAGTATAATATAAGATCAATCTTCACTCTTTCCTTCACAATGCTTTGATTAATGTTTCTTAGAATATACGATGAGGTACTATCTCTACCCACCATCATGGGCTAGTTACACTCATTTATTACCATTATTTTCTTAGTAAACCAGAGGGTGAAAAGGCTTGGTCCTCTTTCCTCCAAAAATTTTGTCATGTTCTTGCCAAAAAGACACCATGGCCTACCTCCCCTCCTTCCACTACAATCAAGATTAAAGAACCCATAATTAAAATTGCAAAATGGCCATATCCACTACCATTAGTTCTAAAGATACTACGTCATAGATCAAATTGATAAATGAAAATTTATTTAGACCTCCATCATCCTCCTCCAACTAAATTCCAATGTATTTTCCAACTTATCTTTTAGTAAAAAGAAGAAGAAGATGTTCAGGCTATAGAAAAAGTTCTATTTATAGAGGGAACCCAAGAAAATGCAGTTATACCTCAAGAAGAAGAATGTCCTATTCCCTATGTTATTGATAAGGGTATGTCACCCTTGATTGGAGAAGATCCATCTTATCCAAATTCTATCAATGAATAAAAAGAATTGCAACATGTCATGGATTTATCACAACATGAGGAAATAATTAGACTGCAACAAACAGAGTTAGATGTTTTCCATTCAACTTTGAAAGGTAAGGACTTGATGATTTTTAATTTGAAACAAAGGTGGGAAGAATATGTTACTAGAGTTAACGAATAAGAAATAAATCTTCAATGAATACAATATGAAAAGATTAGGTTCCATAATGTAATGTTTTCACAGACCCAAGAATTGAATAATTTATAATATTCTTTTACTATCAAGGACACTTAGGTTATTGATTTACAAAATGCCAATATTAATAAGTATAATATGATCAATGATATTCAAAAAAGTATTTCTGATAGAAATATAATGCTTTCCCAAAAAAATAATAGAATAATAGAGCTCATTACTCAAAATTATGGGTTATAAGACTCTATTTAGTCCATAGAAAGAGAAACATGAGAAATTCTAGTTTAGACAGAGGGTCCAACAAAAGTTATTCCATTTTTCCCTATTTCATTACACGAAATAATGAATATCTAACAAATCATCTAGAAGAAAATTAAAACATTGAAGGGTGAAAATGCCAAACTTAAGGAGGAATATCTAAAGTAAATGGTAGAATCCCAACTACAATTGTAGAAAGCATAGGCTTTCATCCAACACATTTGTTCTATTTCTGAGAAACTATTAGCATGCATGCAAACTTCATCAGTTTATGTTATTTTCTTACATGAGTAGTTTTATAAATGGTAGATTCAGTTAATTTTCCTTGGTTTTTCACATATAATTGAAGATGAACATGTATTCAGGGACATTTTTCTAAAGAACACTAAAGAAAGGTAGGATGCCACTTTTGAGTTCCATACTTTCAATTTGTTGTTAGGATATCAATCTAGTTTTCTTATAATTTTTTTTGGAGAGACATAAATGCATGCTTTTCTCTCCACTCTAAGGAACCAAATGGCATGGAAATAGTCCAATAATGGTTTTCTAGAATTACAAATCACTAATAAGTTATGCATTAGACCACAATTTCTAGAAGTAAAGAAACTTATTTCTTCTTTCCAACCAATGTATCATATGTGTATGAAAAACAAGTATCATGAGATATTAAGATCTAATATTGTTATAGATTTTCTAAACCACCATTATGCCAATTTTTTTAATGTAATTATTTCCAAGTGGGAGACATTACCTATTGAGTTCAATCTTAGGGAAGTCCTCAACCCCATCAATATTAGATGGAGTCTAAGAAGAGCCAAATCAATTTACCAGATAATCACTTAGATCTTAGAGGAAGAGGTTCAAATTTCTGAATTGGGATGAGGTTTAGGCCTCCTATCATTTTGTGTCCTTTATTTCCATGGAGGTGTTGTAATTCTTAAGCAAAAGTTGTATTTGAAGCTTGGGTGCATATAGTTGTTAGAGATATTGGATACTTGCCAAGGGGACATCATTTTGAAGTTTATGATCTGAGTTAGAGGTTTGAATCAGGAAATTTGGGTTAAGGATCAGTCATATCACTTCTTTACAAGGGGACTTGAAAAAGGTAAAGTGTGGGGGAGAAATGATGAGAAGTTCATATAGCTCATCATAGTTTTATAAACATTCCATAAAGTGTTACCTCTGGTTAAATATTGTATTACATTTAATAGTTAAATTCTGATCTAAGTAGGATATAGATGTAATTTATTCTTTGTTTGTATGTAATTTGTTGCTAATTCTTTACCTTTTTATTATGTTTAACTTAGATGAATATCATAGTTTTTAATACATCAACACATATCAAGGATGGGGTAATTTTGAGTATAACAACACATCCCAATGATGGGGTAATTTTTAGAAGGCAACACATAATTTTTACAACTCTTTTGGCTAACATTTTGAAAATTTGGCAAATGAGATTTGTAGATTAAATTATCCAAAGACACTCCAAATATGCTCCAAAATTTCTCTAAAGATTCTCTAGGTGTACTCTAAAAATAGACACATGATGCTCTGAAGAAGTTTAGGAATGCTCTAAAGACCTATATAGGGTGCTCCAAATACTTGTATAGGATGCTCTAAAGATACCTGGATTTGCTCTTTAGACCACCTAGATCCTACTACTCAAAATAGTAGTTCTACAAATATCTATAAATAGACTTTCTATATTTAGATTTATTATTTTAGACATTACCATTCATGGTAGTGGATTAAAACATTCTTGTCATATTTGTATCTTTATTTTGTAAATCAAATAAGTATCTTTAGTTTAGATTAGTTATTTCTTATCTATGATTAGTTAGTTAGTTCTAATGCCTTCCTAGATATATGGGATTTGACTCTTATATTGTCTATATTTTGAATAAATATATTTGAGCATTAATATTTCAAATAATTTTTATCTAGTGAATAAATGCTAAGATGAATTAAATTTGCATCTCCCTCTCATTCCAGGGAGTTTTTAAGTTACTAGTTTAAATTTTTGGATGTTTAAGTTCATGATGTTGAAGTTCATGATGTTTAAGTTCTATAAGTTGATAGTGTGAATGGTTAACAAAAAATTTATATTTACTTTCTTTCAAATTAGAGTTAGAGTTATACTTACTATTTTTATGATTTATAAAGCAAAAAAAAAAAAGTAAAACCCCCAAAAAATGAACTCTATAAATCCTAATACCAAATAATATCATTAAAAATAACCATCGAACACTGTCCTAGTTGAAAATTAAACCAATCTATTGATTGGTTAAATGAGAGGGATAACAATAACCTATCACTAGTGTATCAATTCGGCTCTTAACAAACTACTTTAAACTACTGATTTCAAAAGAAAATGTTATAAAAAAGAAAAAGGGATGACTAAAAACAAATAAGGGTGATATACCAATCTTTGAGACTCCGCATTCCTTTGAGACACACACATTTGATAGATAATAACCCAGTACACTCACATAAACTCCATAACTAGCTCATTGCATAAGTGTTTCTTAAGAAGACTCAAGGAAATAAGACAAAGGAGGAAGGTATGATCATATCCATATCCTATCTTCACCTCATGACTAATATATCAAAACCTAATACCTACAAACATAAAACTCTCTTGCATAGAGGTGAGAGAGAGAGAGGAGAGAGAGAGAGGAGAGAGAGAGAGAGAGAGAGAGAGAGAGAGAGAGAGAGAGAGAGAGAGAGAGAGAGAGAGAGAGAGAGAGATGAGAGAGAGAGAGATGAGGAGAGAGAGAGAGAGAAGAGGATCAACACCAAGAAAGAGAGAACCTTCAAAAAGTATTTAGGTACAAACTCAACTAAACATAAGATGAAGGCATATATCAAGGTAAATTAACTCTTATAATAATGTAAGGAGGTGTTTTCATTAAAAAATGGGGTAGGGTGAATCCATAACATATGAATAATTTGTCTCTTATAATAATAAAAAATTAGAGATATAAAGAAGAAAAATGGAAGATAGAAGAGGGGGGGAAATGGATGATGACTTGAGTGATGTCATCCTATAGGGAGAAAGTCTTCATTATTATATAAGTATTATTAAATGGTTTGAGTTTCCTCCCTCTTTCCACTTAACCTCTCTCACTTCGCCAAATTTTTCACATCTCCCACTTGGTCTTCTAGAAGCCTCTAGACACTTTGTGAAGGCTTGTCAAATTAACACAGTGTTGCAGCTACAATATTAACCAATTTTAATCATAATTTTTTTCAATTTTAAATCATAATAATTGTAAATAAGGATAATTTATCTTTCCAAAAAAATAAATGGTATCAAAAATGGAGCTATGGATCAAAAAGATATGGTTTAAAAAAATGCAGTTGGACATAGTCACATAAACACCTTTATAACATGGAAAAATGGAAAATAACAGATAAATATATGATAAAAACCCATCATATATTATATTTATAGAAATATATTGAAATATGATCAAAATGGGTATTTGTAATTTTTTTAAAAGATCAAAAATAACCCTTGTGAGCTTCCCTCTAAGTGTTTTCTAGTGAAAAGTTGGCTGAGTGATAAAACTTCCCAAAAGGGTCACTTTGTACCATCATAACTTTTCATTGGAAGCTCATGCAACTAAAAAAAATGCATTAATTTTTCATACCATAAAGTTATAATCATATAAATTTTCATGGAATTAAAACTCCATTTGATCTTATATAAATGAGATTCAAAAGTGCTCATCAATAGATTTAGCAACTAGGAGATGTAGAAAATGACTAAGTAAAAAATTAGTACAAAAGCTAATTTTTATAGTTGCACATTCCACACATTATATATAATATATGTACACTATATTTACCATTACACTCTAATGACATTTAGCTATCATCATGATAAATTTGAATAAGATTTGACATCCTTTACCACTCAGAAAATGAGCTTGAAATGTGTGCACTGGCTAGATCTGAAAACTAGAAATACAAAAAATTAACCAAGTAAAAATTAATTCAAAAGCCAATTTTCATAGATGTGTATTTCAAATGTGAAAAAAAATTAATAAAAATTGTTTTGAATTCACATTCTTCTCACATTTGGATACCATCATGTAAAATTTGAAGGTGATTTGACTTAATTTGATTTTTAAAAATGGTGTTTGAAAAGTGTTGTGTACGCTGATTTGACACAAAAACATAGAAATCTACACACTAAGAAATTTTCATGTCTACAATATTTTAAATTTAATGTTATCAATGCATGTCTTGATAGGTGATATTTATTACATTTTGAGTTAAAGTATAGGAGAAGTCCTTAGTCCCACCAATATTAGATGGAGTCTAAGAAGAGCCAAAGTAATTTTCCAGTTAATCACTCAACTCTTAGAGGAAAGAGGTTCAAAAGTTTGTATTGGGATGAGGTTTAGGCCTCCTATCATTTTGTGTCTTCTATCTCCATGGTGGTGTCATAAATCTCAATCAAGAGTTAAATTTTAAGCTTAGTTGCATAAGTTTATTCGAGATCTTGGATTCTTGTCAAGGGGCCACCATGATTAAGGCCATCATTTTGAAGTTTATAATCTTAGTCAGAGGTTTGACTCAATAAATTTGGATTAAGGATCAGTCATTCCACTTATTTACAAAAGGATTTATAAAAGGTGAAGTGTGGGGAAAAAATGATGAACATTCATATAGCTCATCATAGCTATATAAATTATCCATAAAGTGTTACCATTGATTATATATTGTATTGCATTTAATAGTTAAAGTCTGATCTAAGTAGGATATGAATGCAATTTTTTCTTTGTTTGTATGTAATTTATTAATGATTCTTTACCTTGTTATTGTGTCTAACTTGGATGAATTGTGTAGTTTTGAGTACACCAACACATCCCAACGATGGGGTAATTTTGATTACAACAACACATCCTAATGATGGGGTAGTTTTGAAAAGACTACAAATAATTTTGATAATTCAAAAAGTGAACTATGAAGATTGAATGATTTAAAGACACTCTAAATACACTCCATAATCACTCCAAAGATGCTTTAGGTGTTCTCTAAAGACATACATAGGATGATTCAAAGAATTGTAGGAATGCTCTAAAAACTTGTACGGGGTAATCCAAAGACCTTTACAAGATGATCTGAAGATACTTGGATGTACTTTGAAGACTACAAAAATTATGTGTAATACATGCTACTGAGAGAAATTAGGAGAATTTTACTACCCAAATTTTGTTTGAAAAAAATAAAAAATTGATTAGATGCAAATGATCTCTGGAAACCAACAAAAAGGAGTAGTCATACAAATATCCATCCCCCTACTGCTTTCCATGTCTCAGAAACTTCTACTTAAATAGTATCTATTCCTATTTTTAAAGTGTAGATATTCTATAAGTAATTTTTAATATATAATTATACATAAGATCTATCTACCAATAAAATTTAAGTATGAGGGAAAAGTTTGCCACCCCAAATAGTAATGCTAGGTGTTATTCAATAATTCATTCGTGAAAGTTTATAATGTGGCACGAGGGAAACGTTTGCCACCCCAAAAAATGACTTTTCAACTTAGTCTAGAATGGAAAAATTTCAATTCAAATAATAATAACCTAAAATAGGTCAAATAATGACTTTTTAATTTAGTCCAAAATATAAATAATCTATAGTATCCCAGACAGAGCTAAAAAACAAATGAAGTAAGGATATAGAGATAAAGTGGAACCATTGAAACCATCTCACATTACGACACTTTTTTACTATGATTATTTTTTTATAATTAATAGAAAATATCTAATTTCCTCTCACATTCACCATTTGGGTTCATATTGAATACAAGTAAGCACTAAACAATCCTAATCTCTACCATTTCATTATTTGCTTACATTTAATAAAAATGTCAGCTTTCCCCTCACATTCACCATTTGGGTCTCTATTGAATACAAGTAAGCATTAAACAATCCTAATCTATGACATTTCATTATCTTGGCCATTTCATAACAAAAATCTAGGTCTATTTGAATCTCAATGATTTCATAACTTAAAGTGGTGAATAATGAATAAAAGGGTCATGTCAAGCCAAGCAAATAACACATTTCAGATACAGTAAAATAATACATTAAATAGATTAAATATCTAATAAGGACCTATTGAAATGATAATGAAAAATGGGGTCAACGCTTCCACCATTAACACCATAATTAACCTAATAGTCAAGAAAATCTAAAGTTTTCAGCCTTCTAAAGGAGAGAGAAAAATTGAGAGAAAATAATGTAAAGAGAAAAAGATAAATTTAACCCTAATTTTGAAGCATGTAAGAATTTTTAATTCTATAATAGTTTAAAATTTTATATAAAAGTTTGTAACATATAAAATTATTAAAAAAATATTTATATATTTAAACATAGTAAACATTTAAATAATTTACATTATTTAATAAAAATAAATAATGAACTCAGATAGTTTTCTACTATAAAAATATTTACAAATTTGTATTGTTTATTATATTATTCTAATTTAGAAAGTTTGTTTATATTTTTTCATTATATTACATGATTAAATTATCTAATAGGGATTTGACTCAATTTTTATCCCCCATAGAATACCTTTGAGATAATTTCATTCACCAATTCAGATACTTTTGAGAGCAAGTCATCTTTCTTGAATTTAAAAACTAATATTTGGATATGAATTCAACCCCAAAATGGTAATTAAAATAAGTGATGCAAAATCATACCTAGTAACTCAAATAACTAGACTTGGGAAAGGATTTGTGGGTTTATCTAAATTATGGTTATGTGAAGGTATAATTAGTCTACACCATACCAATATATAAACATTAACTTTTCATTCATGACAACAATCCATGTGATATCTCAATGTAGAGTCAAGGTTAAACATTGCAGACAATAATGCAATTAATTCTACTTTGAAGCCCAATATTAGGGTCAAAAATACATGGCCAAATCATATCCATGTAAAATTAATTAAATTTAAATAAGAAACTGTAAGTCAAGCAACTTTACTCCTCTTGAAAAAAAGATTTCAATACAAGTATCACAAAACTTCATTTATCAAGATTATATAAATTATATTACTGATGAAACATAAGATTTAATTATATCTCTAGGAATATTTTCAAGGGCATTTTCACCATTAACTGGTACATCCCAATATGTATGCATCTAAATTCTCTCACTCAATTTAACATCATTAATTTTATTATTAGTCGACACTAGTTCTACTTATCTAATTTATCCCTTTTCATCCCGCTAATTTATCACCCCTTTCTAATTATTTATCATATACTAACCTTATCCATCCTCACTAATCAATTAATTATCCTAAATCCCCATTATATTATCCTAATCTCTACTTATCTATTATTTGGGAATTTTAAATTCCCATGTCCCACCTACACTAGGCTATTCTTAGGATCTCCTACACCCCTAGTCCCTAATCACCCACCTAATCCCTATCTAATCCCTTACCTCATCCTAATTAGTCCCTAAGAGGATTATATAATTCTCCAATTATATAATCCTCTCTATTGTCACCCCTTCTCTCTAAAATCCTTTAAATCTAGAGGCTTCTAAGAATAATCCCCAAACCTTGATCTCCCCAAGCCAAATTTGAATCTCAACCATTGATCCTTCCCAGCTCTTTCTATTTAAACAACTCCATTCCTCTATTGGAGCTAGCTATAAATCATCTATTAAATCTATGTCCAATTATTAAACTGATCAAAATTCTCTATTACAATCTAATCCATCATCAACAGTCCATGATCATGCCAACATAATGTCAAAAATTTGAGTTTAAGGTAATCAATCGAATCCTCTTATTTTCATATTTTATTTAATCATGATTTATAGCATTTAGATTTAGGATTATAATATTGATCTAAATTATGAATTCATATATTGAATTTAGTTATAATGGCTCTAGATCTTTCTTAGGTAGTTTGATGTTTGAGTAGATTTAGATTACTACAAATTTGTACATCCCAAGATGATCAATGACATTTTAAGCTACCTCAAAACACTTACTATTTATAGTATTTCTATATAGAGACTTTCTATTTATAGACTGTATCTAAATGTAGATTTGTATGGCTTAGGGAATTTCATTCTAATAAAATAGAAACATACTCATTTGAGAATATTTTCAAGTGCATTTTGATGATTAACTCATACATCCCAAGATGATCAATTCTATTTTTCACTACTAACTCATTTGGCAAGTATTTTTAAGACATTATAATGACTGATTAGTCTATTTTATGATGACCATGATCATTTTCAGCTATCACAAGAACACTTTCTATTTATATAGTATGTCTATAAATATATTTACACATATTACTATATACTAGACTTGAATCCTTTTATATATTTCTATAGATATAGATTTATATTTGAGACAAAATATTGTAAATCAAGGTAAAGGAACCAAGGTGGGGTATTTTCACAATCCTGATTATAAATTATTAAAGCATTAGATGAAAAACATTCTCTCATTGAGAAGAACACCTAAAAGGCATCCACATCATGTGTTTGATTCATATAATATATTGCATAACCCTCTTGTATTAGAGGTATAATTTCATCGCTTACCACCACACTTTATAGTATTGAAATTTCTTACTTATAAGAAACAACTGGGTGACCTTGATCATGATTGAGAAATGAAACTCCTTGTATAAAAAAATCTAGTGAAAATTTAAGACAAAACCATATTATGATGTTAATCTAAGTGAACCAAAATTTGTTACCAATCAAATAATGAACATAATGGTGCCATAGCAAGCTATATTACAAAATACATCATGCAAAAAAATTACTAGATTCACAAAGACTCTAGTGATTCTTATTATGAAGCTAGTTGAGTGTCAAATCATATCTCTTCCTAAACTTGTAAGTAACCCCTAAGCATATTTGGTCAATCCCTGACTTATATGAGTCCTAATAAATTACACTTGATGGGTCTCCTACCATGGGTTTTAAATCACATATTGGGGATCATCTGAATTAAAAAATGTTCAATAATCGACTATAAAACATATAATGAAAATTATAGAAGTTCAAATCTGGAAATATAAGTAAAATTATCATAATGAAACTTTGAAACCAATGGTAATGATTTATAAATAATAGGCTCTTACATATTAAGTGGAGTTTTATCCACATTTTTTAAAGATGTAACATAAGCAAATTATCTAATAGGGATTTGATTCCTTAATTTTTATCCCCCCTATAATACCTTTGAGATAATTTAATTCATCATTTCAAATACCTATGAGGGTGAATCACCTTTCTTGAATTTACAAACTAATATTTGGAGATGAAATTGACACCAAAATGGTAATTAAGATAAGTGACACAAAATTGTACCTAGTAAATCAAAGACCTCTTGAGAAAGGATTTTATGTGTTTATATAAATTATAGTTATGTGAGGACATAAGCATTCTACCTCATAATACTTACTATATATAGTATTTCTATATATAGACTTTTCATTTATAGATTGTATCTAAATGTAGATTTGTATAATTTAGGGAATTTCATTTCAATAAAATAGCAACAAACTTATTATAAAAAATTACATTTGATGGGTCTCTTACCATGGGTTTTGGATCACATCCAAGGGATCATCACAATTAGAAAATATTCAATAATATACTATAAGAGCATATAATGAAAATTGTATAAGTTGAAATATGTAAATATAAGTAAAATTATCATCATGGAACTTTGGAGCTGATGGTAATGATTTATAAATAATAGGATCTTGCATAATAAGTGGATTTTCATCCATATTTTTTAAAGATGTAACATTATTAATTATTAATATCCTTAGGAGAGACATGAGGAGGTGTTATAATAGTAGTCATACACATTGGAATAGAAGGTGTCTAGTCAACATATTTGTCCACTTTAAATTTTTGTCATATTTCTAAATACAAAATTCTTTTTGATTATATCTAAATTTTTAGTGCCATTATAACAAAAGTAATCTATCCATTACAATCACCAAGACAAAACCTGATCACCCAAAACAAAGCTCCTTATCCGATAAATACATATACCCTCTGATCAAAATCAAGGGAGTTGTAATTTTGATGTAGAGATTGTGGTAAGAGGCTATCTCTTTACGCGAAGAATGCAAGCTATCGTAGACTAAAACATTGCATGGTGAGTCAGATCCTGATAGGTCTACACCCACAATTAATTTAAATGAAATTATTTTCACATTGTCATGGGTTTTTAATAAATAGTAGGTTTAATTATCTATTTACACTCTTTCACTTCACATAACCCCTCTTAGCAACACACACACACACACACACAAATTATATTAGTTATTAAATAAGTATTGACATATAATATATATCATAATATTTTTATATATTAAACTAATTAAATATATATTAATATTATATATAAATTATATATTTTGAAAAATATATTTTAATATTAATAAATATTATTATATAATATAATATGTATGTTAATATAGATTATAATTTAATATTATATATTTCTGTGTAATATATTTCAATACATTTGTATATTGTTAATAGTACATAAATAATATTATATTTTTTTAATAAAATTAAATGATTTTTTATATCTTTAACGTATTGTATAATGCCATGTAACATAAAAATGGGCTGATTTTCTACTTCATTTAACATTACGGGGTCAAAAATATGATCACAGGTATAGATTTAAAACTCTGCAGTGTTTCATCATTTGCACAATAGATGAGGTAGATTAATTTGAAGATAAAATCTATCAAACATTAATAATTTTTGGTAGAAAATGGGAATAAAATTAAAACTTGTAATCATGTATCATGAAGCATTAAATTTTGTGTTGTGTATGACATTTGACATGGGATCGTGGGTAGTAAAGCAGATGAACAATCAATTAATTTCAAGTAATGCAAATGATTAATTTTTGCATCCCTTCAAACTTGGTTAAAAAATGAAAATTTAAAATATGTGGTCAAACATATCCATGTAAAATCAATTAAATTTAAATAGGAAACTATAAGCCAAGCAACTTTATTCTTGAAAAAAATATTTCAATACAAGAATTACAAATACTTCATTTATTAAGATTACAGAAATTATATATCTATATAATTTTAATAGTATATAAATAATATTAGTTTTTTAACAAAATTAAATGAATTTTTATGCATTTAATGTATTATATAATGCCATGTTACATGAAAATGGGCTGAGTTTTTGCTTCATTTAATATTACAGGGTAAAAAATGCACTCGCATGTACAAATTTAAAAAAAAATAGTACTTCACCATGTGCATAGCAGATGAGGTAGATTATTTCAAGAGTAAATATATCAAACATTCATGTTTGGTAGGAATTAAATTTAAAGTTTCAATCATGAATCATGAAGTTGTAATCATGTATCATGAAGCATTGAATTTGATATTACAAATGACACTTGGCATGAGACAGTTGGCATTAAAGCAGATAGACGCTCAATTAATTTCAAATAATGCAAAATTATAATTAATTTTTCATCCCTTCCAACTTGGTTATAAAAAATCTACAAACTTTTAAATTACATACAAATTACACAAAGGAATATCTGTTCTACTTTACTATTAAAATGACAATCAAATTTTAGTTAACCACAAGGTCTTTAGAGATAAAATTTTAATTAGTGATACACATTTTTTTTGTTAAAAGGATTTGAATTAAGCTAAAATTTATTTAATCCCAATGAATATCTATCTTGGTGAGTTTATTTCTCTACTCAAATCTTTTGGTTTATTTCTCTAGTTGATTAAGACCACAATGATTTCTTGCTAACTTAAATTTTGTAGTCTAAATATGAGATGCATTTCTTGGTGTTTTTGACTGTAGGTGTTGTAAAGTGAGTTGGAGATGTGTTCATTAGTTTTCATAGACAAGACTGGTTGGCATTTTTGACTCATGTATACCATGGCCTTGTTGATATTTTTTTTATAATACATAGTTCATAAGATGCATGCATTCATGCAACTATAGTCAACTATAGTTTTTGTTATATAATATTAGAAACTCTTTATTTCATATAATATGAATTCACTATTTCAAACTGTACTTTTCTATCTAATCATATTTATTTATTTTCAAACAATTTTTGAATGTAAAATAATCCTAATTTTTATGATCAATGTATGTTGCACAAATTTTTAAATAACGTAGGATTGCAAAATATGATAAATAATCTTACAATTTCTCAGTAGCAGCCCCTAAAAAATTATCATCAATCCCCTAGCAAATGAACCCTTCCTTACTATAGGTGAATTTGATTAAATGATAACTTGTCAAATTGATAGATGGGGATCCTAATAATAGAGAGAGATATAATTCCTAATATGCTAATGTCAAATTATTAGTGGTTAGTTTGAGAGATAAAAAAGAAAAAAATAAAAAAATTGTTCACTATTTAGTAATCCAAAAACCAATGTGTCACTTCTAATGTAATTCAAACATTTTCCAATCCACTACTACCACCATTCATTGATTAGAAATATTTTTTGGGACTAATGGTAGATGGCTATGATATCCCACCTTCTAATAATGAGGTACCTTCATATTTTTTGAGTAAAATTTAATGCAATTTTAATATCTTGAATGATATTCCTTATTAATTTTATTATTAAGAGTTTTAGGGCCAATAAACATGCTTTCAATAAAATAGGTTGGGTACATATCATATGCCTAATCAACTTGTGAGAATCTCTATCAAATAACCACTTGAAATTAAGATAATGCTATCTACAATGATAGATGCTATAGATATTGACAATTTACATGCAGTTAAGGCACTTACTAACAACTTTGTGTAATAAACGAGCCATTTTTTCCATACTGATGCTTATAAGAGTGGACATGGAGATGGTCCAATTAACATTGCTACTCAACTACACTGATATAGATCATGTGGTGCTCTATAAACTAAAAATTAAATTAGATAAGGGGAAGGATTTGATGTAAACCAATTATGGTGGTGTTTTTAATTAGATAGATGATATGGCTTCAACCCCTATTGCAAGAAACACAATGACTAATTGTCATTGCACATTTTTATAACCCAAAATGTGGAAACCATGAAAATGACATTTTAGGGCCATATTTTATGGCTTTCTTACTAAGAATACATTTTAAAACTATTTTGGAGGGTTAATCACTCATACAATGTTTATAGATGCTAGTGAAAGCCACATTAACATAGTACCCAGTATTGTAAGCTCAACTTCTACAACTTTTGGTATTTTACAATGACAGATATATAGGGCTTAATCAATATCTTAAGCCTTGTGTTGACCGTAATTTTAAATGATAGCACTTCCTAGTATAATTTATTTTGTTGTTCATTTATGATTTTTTGATATATACATTTGGTTTGGAAATATCACCTATACCTTTGCAAGTTTGTTTTAAATTTGACATAATTTATTAGATAGGTGATATGGCTTTGACCCCTATTGCACAAAACACAATGACTAACTATCATTGCAAGTTTTTATAACCTAAAAATGTGGAAGCAATGAAAATGACATTTTAGGGCCTTATTTGATGGATTTATTACTAACACTACATTTTATAGCTGTTTTAGAGGGTTAATCACTCATACAATGTTTATGGATGCCAGTGAAAGCCACATTAACATAGTACCCTATATTGTAAGCTCAACTTCTACAATTTTTAGTATTTTGCAATGATAGATATATAGCGCTTAATCAATATCTTAAGCCTTATGTTGATCATAATTTTAAATGGGAACATTTCCTAGTATAATTTCTTTTGATGCTCATTTCTAATTTTTCAAAATATACATTTGGTTTGGAAATATCACCTATACCTTTGCAAGTATGTTTTAAATTTGACATGTAATTTTTTTTATTGGACCTGTTAAATTATAAATAGTGTTTAAAAAATAATAATTATTTTACATAATAATAAATTACAACAATATATATGTAATTTTTAAAGTTGTAATAGGGCATAATACCATCTTTTTCCTAGCCAGATTGTGAACCGTCTTGTAGCTTATATATTACTACAACTACTTGGTTGATGTTTATATATACAAAGGTAATTTTGAGTCTTATAAGTTATTATTTATGTAGATGAATGTAAATATATATATTCATCAACTAATAATGATATTTATTTTTGTTTCATTGTGGACCTCATTTGAGACTCCTTCATCTATATAGTTAGGGGCAGACATAAGCAATGCTAATGTGATTTCATTTATGCAACAACTTACTAAGGTGTGAGTTAAACTTGTAAATTATGTTTAAGTGTAAATATGGATTTTTTAAAAAAAATTCTTGACAAAATAACCCCCATGTTTAAATTTTATATTTCTTTAAGAATTATATACATACATAAATACACATATACATTTAAACTTGTTATAATTATTTTGTACATATTATTATTTGAATTTCATTATTTTATTAAAACTCTACACACACACACACACACACACACACACACACACACACACACACACACACACACACACACACAATCATATCCTCAAATTATTTGATCATAAAGCACATGTCATCAAAAGAAGTCAATCACGTCATTCAATATTTCTAACTCACTATGTCACTAATCATATAGAATATGGTTGGCCTTTAGTTGATTATGGATAATTTTTATGGGTCACATATGTCCACCATATGTTCTTGTGGTAGTATTGAATAGCTACAGTAAGATTTTCAATGCCCAAATAATAACTTCCTGTCATAATTTTAAATAACTAGTGATGTTTTACTTCATAATATTAACTTATATGTGTGTTAATTTCTTGTATTCACATTTATGGAGAGGCATGGAAATTGTATGGATATACCATGGAGTGACACTATGATTATTATCAATTTTTATATTATGTGATGTATTAGTTCATTGTATTATAATAATAATGCATATGGATGAGGTTTAATAAAAAGATTAATTAGTGAATGCTACACAACCATATGACAGTTGTTCCTATTTTAAAATTGATTTAGAGGTGGACTTGCATACAAGAAATTTCATGCTTCATTTTGTAAATGGCAAAGGGATTCTTGTTATTCCTATGGTTAGAGGATATAAACTTATCTAGATTCAAAGATATTTAGACTTATAAAAAATACTTAAAATATTTACAATGAAATTGTGGCAATGTTTAAATATTTTTATTAGTATGGATTTATTTATTCTATTTATCACCACTTGAATATGAATAAGGGTGTTCCTCTTTCATTTATATTAATAATATAAAACATTGAGTGTATATCAAGTGGGAATATAAATTCACCCCCCTTGATGTCAACTTCAATAAATACTTTTAACCATGATGGCGATTTTTCCTAACCCTCATTAAAAATGATTAAGACATTGGAGGAAAAATATTGTCTCATTAATAAGAACACCTAAAAGGAATCAAAATATGTCCCACTCAATTCACAATATGTCTTGCATAACCCTATTGAATTAGAGGTATCATTTCAACCCTTGCCACCACATTTTGTGGCTCTAAAATTTCCTACTTATGAGAAACATGAAGGGTGACCCTAAGCATGATCGAGAAATGAAACTCCTTGAATTAAAAAAGATAAAGTATGGGGCCACTACATTGGATTCATCCAATACAAAATTTAAGATAAAACCATCCTAAAATTTTTATATGAATGAACCAAAATGTGATACCAATAAAACAATGAACATGACAACACCACATCAAGTTGTATTACAGAATGCACCAAGAAAGAAAATTACTAGATTCACAATATGTCCACCATATCTTATTGTGGTAGTATTGAATAACTATAGTAATATTTTCAATGGTCAACTAAATTATGCATTTGTATCATAATTTTAAATAACTAGTGATGTTGTGTTTCATATACTTATAGGTGTGTTAATTTCTTGTATTTGATTTATGGAGAGGCATGGAAATTATATGGATGCACTATGGAGTGACACTATGATAATTATATTATGTGATGTATAATTAGTTCATGATTGTATTATAATATGAATATGGATAAGGTTCACTAAAAAAAAATTAGTCAATGCTACATAACCATATGATAGTTGTTGTTATTTTGAGTCTTATTCAAACAAAACAACTCATATTTACAAGCCATAGTTAGAGATCCACACTTTCAAGAATTTTTGGATGAAACCTAGATAACTACCACTATTTCAATGATTTGTGGTTGTTTAATTCAATATCAGGAGCTCATGAAGTAGTTAAAATAATATTAAGTATAAAATGTGTTTATGAACATTTGATTGTAGTTCAAGTGGAATATATAAACAACTCTTAATATACATTCCTAGCCATTAAAATTGATTTAGAGGTGGAATTATATACAAAAATTGGCATGGTTCATTTTGGTAAATGACAGAGGGATTCTTGTTATTCCTATGATTGGAGGATAAAACCTTATCTAGATTCAGAGAGATTTAGACTTACAGAAAATAGTCAAAATATTTGTAATGGAATTATGACAATGTTTAAATATTTTTATCAGTATGGATTTACTTCTTCTATTTATCATCACTTGAATAAAAATAGGAATTTAGTAAAATAACATTGCATTCAAAAATATTTCATTTTATGAGGAGGAAAAAAATAACCATTCTAGAAAAACATTTAAACATAAATTATTTAGTAAAAACATTTAAAGATTTAAACATGATAAATAACAATAAATAATAAACATAGTTTTTAAATATAAAAATAATAACAAATTTTTATCATTTACTATAATTATTCTTATTAAATAATTTTATTTATATTTGTTAATTTATATGATGAAATTATTTAATAAGGATTTGACTCCTTAATTTTTAGCCTCCATGGAATACCTTTGAGATAAAATTCACCAATTCAAATCCATGTGATAACAAGTCACCTTTCTTGAATTTTCACTTATGACTCAATCAATTAATTTAAATAATTTAATAACACAATAGACATCTAACATGGTCAAATATAAAATATGATAGAGACCAATATGGAGGACATTCCTCTTTCACATCCATTAATCACATTAAACATTGAGCATACATCGAGTTGGAATGCATATTTATCCCCTTGATGTTAACTTAAATGAATAATTTGAACCAAGGTTGGACTTTTTCACAATCTTCATTACAAATGATTAAAGCATTGGAGGAAAAAAATTCTCTCATTGAGAAGAACACCTAAAAGGCATCCAATATGGCATGTTTGATTCACAATATGTTTTACATAACCCTCTTTCATTATAGCTATCATTTCAACCCTTAATTTTTTACTTATGAAAAACATGAAGGGTGATCTTGATCATGACTAAGAAATGAAACTCCTTTCATTAAAAAAGCTATTAAATATTTGGGCCACTAAATTAGCCTCATCTAATATAAAATTTAAAATCAAACCATATTACAAAGTTAATCTGAATGAACTAAAATATGATAACAATCAAACAACAAACATAGTAGTGCCATATCGAGCTATATTATAGAATACACCACACACAAAAATTACTAGATTCACAAAGCCTCTAATAGTTCATATTAAGAATTTGGATGAGTGTCAACTCATATCTCTCCCTACATGAAGGTATTATTATAGGTTGATATGAGTAAACCTCTTCTACAAGGATATTAATATGATGAGAATGCATATTGTGATTTCTACTAGGGCCATATGCATTCTACTAATAGATGTTTTTCTTTGTGACATAAGCTTTAGGACTTATATCAGTCACAATAAATTACATTTTATGGGTCTCCTACCATGGGTTTTAGATCATGTTTATGGGATCATGAAAAATAGAAAATATTTTATAATCCACTGCAAGACCATATTACAAGAAAATTATAGAAGTTCAAATATGGAAATAGAAGTAAAATTATCATCATATAACTTTGGAACCGATGGTAATGATTTATAAATAGTCTCTTACATAATATTAAGTGGATTTTCATCCACATTTTTTGAAGATGTAACATTAATAGTATTTTTGACTATGGTGGTATAATTAAGAATACATCATCACTAGGCATAATAGGCATACATGGAATAGATGGTGTCTTTGGAACACATATATCCACTTCAATATTTTATCCAATTTATAAACTCTAAATTCCTCTTGTTCACTTTTAATTTTATTTGTGCTATTGTAACAAAAATAATTTCACCATTATAATCACCAAGACAAAATTTGATTAGCCATAATTGAGCTCCTTATCCAACAAATATAGATGCACCCCAATCAAAACTAAGGGAGTTGTAGTTTTAATGTAGAAATTACATGTTAAGAGGCTATATCTTCACATAAATAATTAAATCCATCATAGACTAAATCATTGCATGGTGATTTAGATCCTGATCGATCTGTGCCCATACTTATCTTTACAAATGAACTTTAATATTTTGACATTTTCAAGGGTTTGGAATTACTAAGTTTAACTGTCAATTATAATTTTACACTCTTGTGCTTTACATAACCCCTCTCACAAATACATATATACATACATTATATGTAATGATATCTGTGTGTGAATGTGTGTGTGTGTGTGTGTGTGTGTGTGTGTGTGTGTGTGTGTGTGTGTGTGTGTGTGTGTGTGTGTGTGTGTGTGTGTAACTGAGTAATATTATATATAAATTATATATTTTATACTAAATATATTTACTAAAATATATAATATATAGTTATAATTTGATATATAAACTATTTTAACATATATATTATATAATAATAATATTAAAATATATTATATAATATATAATATTGTAATATTATATTACATTATATAATACATATTTTTAGTATATATTTTAATATAACATATATAAATATCATTTTAATATAATAATATATCACTTGCCTGCAATTCAACTTGACTACTCTCGAGGTGCATTTACGTTCAAAAATAGGTGGGAGTCCCTAACGAATTAGAAATTAAAATTTACTTTGTATAATAGGGTCCATATAATTTTCACACATTTTTAAGAAAAAAAACCACCAAACATGTTTGACCAGATATATTCATATTCTTACACATTCCTTGTTTATTCCGAGCATACAATGTAAAACACTAACAGATTAGAATAGAGAAGGTTGTAGAGTGTCTGAAGCATTGACCATATTTGTTACTATCATTTCTACAGATCCTTATGTTTAGGTATTTAATCTTAATAGTGTTTAATATATTTTTTACTCTATCTAAAATATGTGAATTATTTGTGTTGACTTGGCCCTTTTGTCATTGTTTAGCACTTTATGTTATGAAATCGCTAAGATTTGGATAGTCTACTTGGATTATTGTAATATTTTTGGCCTTATTGGAGTACACCTAGTTGTGATGTCAGTGAGCCTTCTAATAAAAGAGTGCCCACATGACTATTGTTCATGAAAATAGGGTTTTCAAATTATAACACTATAATTTTATAAAATAATACATTAATTATAATTCCAAATACTTTGCATGTATATACTACAATAATTTTTTGATAAAAAATAGTATAATTTTTAAGAATGTGTGTCAAGCTCAAGGAGGCCCTATGTTGGCCTAGGCAATAGTGATCCCTACTATAAAGTCTAGTACAAAAATAAAAGAGGTAAAAGGAGTCAAGTGGGTGTATAAGACAAAAATGGGTAAAATATACCCATTGTAATTCAATATGGGTAGACTCATTTTTTGGTTTAAATTCTATGGAATATAGTTGCACAATAATTACTTTCCATATTTTTTGATCATCTTCATCATCTAGTGAAAACTAACCAATTGTGTAATTTTAGAGAATAAACCATGAAGTTCAAATGTCCTTCCTTATAAATGAATTAACATAAATAGTTACTCAAAATTGATCTTATTTATGCATAAAGTGGTGACCCATTACAATCCAAAAAAAAATGTGAGCCGCATCCATGATAACAAAAAACATAAGTAAAAATAATAGGTAGTCTCCCATATATTTATACTATGGAATTTACCAGAACAATTGACTATACCCCCACATATTATTAGGATTTAAAATTCTAGAGCTGGGTAAATGAAATAGTTTAATTGAGTATCCAACTTACTATTTATGAATTTCTGTGTACTCCTAGAGTAGATGAATATAGTCAAATTCTATTTCTTGAGGAAGATGACCACCTTAATATTTAGAGGAGTACTAATACCTAAAAGTCCATGACAAGAAAAAGTAGGTTGAGAATATTCAGATTCATCCTTAGGTCCTTCTATGTTGATATGTGTCTATGTGAAGGATGCAATGCAAATAACATAATAGCATTTCTCATATTATAGTGTAGGTCTTGGAAAACCTTGGGGATTCACTCAATTTTGTTAAAGAGATTATACAGTTACAACTTACCACCTTCTATTTTGAAAGCATAACCTATTATAAGGACCACAATAATATGGTAGTGACACAATTTCCCTAAATTTTTTATGATGTAAATTGCTTTGTATTTTACAATATATACCAAAATCTTATATAAAAAATGGATATACACAATGAGCATTAATCTAAAGTGATTCATGTTAAAAATTTTTGAAAAGAGGGAGTAAGGAAGGGTAGAAAAGAAAGTTTCCTTGAAACAATAAAGACCAAAATATCTCATTTGATTTTTGTTAGAAACCCAGATATCACCTAGTTGAAATTAGACTGCTCAGATCTGATTCATATCTAGATTAACATTGGAACTATCTAAGATTATTGGATGCCTATATCTAGACTAGACATCTAGTTGTAAGGCTAGATCCTCTGAATATGTGAATTTAGGACCAATTAATAAACCTATTAGATGTTTGGATGAAAAGAGTAAGGAATAAAATAAAATGATTCTTCAAACATAATAAGACCCTATGAACTTTGAAAATATGCAAGACCTTATTGCTTTAATGTCTTGACTGTCAACATATTTTTTGAGTCTATTAAGAAGTTGTAGGTGAATATTTCATGGAATTGAATATTCAAATGATTTTGGCTCCTTTAGGTCTCCTCCAAAGTCCACAACTTAATGCATTGCTTTTATACTATTATCTTCTTCACATATTCACCATTCTCATTATAAAAATAAACCTCTTCTATATAGACCACTGTGCATGATGTGATGTCCTTTGTACATACTATTATAAGTTCTAAAGATGCTTTGGGAGTTTTTACAATACATAAAGTACCCATGAGTTGATATTTGTATGATGATCTCTTAACAATATCATTACCCTGCTTGAAAGTCTATACCTTTGAAGTCTTCATTAAGCATGGTTCACCCACTTGACTATATCAATACTCTTGAAGATAGCTATATATGTACATTTGTGTTTATTTATCCCTATTTTAACCTCACATGTATCCTTATTGAGCTCTATATTAAGGTCATTCATATCAATATTTCATGCATTTTATGGTCCAAACAACCTCCAAAACCCTATAAAAGGTCTTAAGAATGTTAGACCCCCTGACCATAGCATATTTTGAATTAAAACCAAGCATATAGGTGTCTCAAGAATACTTGATTGATTACTTAAAGGCTAACTTATTGGGCATTTTGATGCACTGATTATGTTCCTTGTGTCACTGGGTAACAAGGGGAAAGTAAGAAACTTAATTTTATGTTCTAGAAGACTTGGGGATTGATTTATTTATACAATTACTAATGTGAATAGAATAAATAAAAAATATGTGAACACCACTTTTAAAGTCTACTAGTAGACACTACTATAGGGATTAAAAATGTTTATGCAGTGATACTCTTGTTATTCTTTGTAAAATTATTTCAATCTTTGCCAATGTTTATGTAAAATGTAAATGAACAATGGATATTTATATCATGAACTAAGCTAAAGTGATTCATGGGTAGATCCAAAAGTGAATAGGGTAGGGAAGAAAAGAGATTGTGCTCAAGATGATCAAAGATACCAATTCTGCTAACTTTTGAGGTAAAAACACATGAAACTATCATCTACCAACTCTAGCATAGTGCTAAAAGCTAAATAAATGTAGTTTAAACTTTATAGAAAGGAAATTCATATATCTAACATCATAATTTTCATAAAAATTACTCACTCATAGTAAATTACATGGCACATTCAATTGTAAATGAGAATAAAATAGAGAAAGTATACTATCAAATTAGTCAACAACCTAGTGTTAAACTCAATCTAATAGATGAATATAATGTGTGTTATTACCAAATTAGCTTTTAGAAAAGAAACTATTATTCATCTAAAATCATGATAATTAAAAATAATATAACACACATAAGATAACACTATAGACAAACTCTCAAAATCTTTGGCTCCTTATATTAATTATGGTAAAAACTATTTTTTGGTTATAAATGAGGGGGAAACCCCTATTTATAAGCTCAAAAATTCCTAAGACAAGTTTATGTGTGCACACAAAAGGTTACAAAATATAGCTAAGTGGATAAAATGTTACATTATAAAGGAATGTTCTTCATTTGAATTTACAAGATGAAACAAAATATTCTCTAAGGGCCTAGAGGTGGTTGATGGTTGGCTTCTTCTTCTTCTTCTTCTTCTTCTTCTTCTTCTTGTTGTTGTTTTTGTGGTTTTTGTTGTTGTCTCTACTTCTTCTCTTCTTCTTCTTATTTGTTTTATACCTATAAACAAGGTAGGTAGTCTTGGTCTATCTGAGTGAAGTCCATGATCCTAGGTCAGAAAAAGTCTGCTATCTCTTGGATGAGCCTAACATGGTCTATGGATACTAGCCTGAGTGCCTCCTCAATAACATGCACATTTTTTAACCTCTTATTGACAAATTCCACAATGCCCATTACCTCAGCAACTATCTTTACATTGGCTATATCTTGATGGAATTTAGCCATAAATACCTTAATTTTTTAATCTAAACTCTTGCTCATCCATAAATTATCTAATGGGTTTGGTCACCTTAATGACCATGGCATCTTTCAGTAGTAAGGTGATTTTGAATTCAATTTTCCCTAAGGATGTATTTACATCCTTGATTTGATCAAGCAATGTCTTCAAAATATTCTTCCTATTCATGAAGATGGTCTATGCATGAATAATTTCTTTAAGTGGTAGAACCTTGAGGTTAGGGAATTTATTGCTTCTAGTATTCTAGCCAAGTTTGCTAGCTTAGTGTCATAGAGTGCAAGGTTTTGGTCTAGTTTCATGACCACTCTGGCTTACTGGATTCTATTTTACTACCTTTTCTTCATCACTTTATATAATTTGAAGACATTGATGATAACATTTATTATTAAAATTAGAGTGTTGTCTAGTACTATTGGCAATGCCTACTCCTTCAGTATTTAATGCTCCTATTGCATCCCCTTCATCAAGGCAATTATATACTCTACCTATGCTTGAACTATGGA
Source organism: Torreya grandis (assembly GCA_037957365.1). Classification (NCBI taxonomy): domain Eukaryota; kingdom Viridiplantae; phylum Streptophyta; class Pinopsida; order Cupressales; family Taxaceae; genus Torreya; species Torreya grandis. The sequence goes on from JARHVA010007052.1 coordinate 745,654, forward strand.
TATTGGGTCCTCTAATATTTCTTACACTAATTCAGGGCCAAATTTCTTTTTCCTTATCAAAGTGAAGAGAGGCACTTCACTTTCATAGATAACAACTATGTTTGTTTTTGGATACTCAAAATGTCTTCTGACCACCATCTTCATTGTGCCTATATTTACATCAAACCTCATCCCAATTTAATGTGCTGAGGAGGCCATCTGAGATCTTTCTTACCTTGTTGCATGGATGATATCCCTCACCCAATTTTGTGTAGTATTACATGTTATCCATGTGGGAGGTATATGTATTGGAAGTGCCTAGGTAGAAGAGGAGTCTAAAGCTATTACATGGATGTACAATTGGTTGGGTCCAATTGTCCAAGTGAATCAAATAGGGATTTAACAGGGCAACTATAAATAATGAATGAAGGAAATGTTGAAGGCCCAATAATTTTAGTATCCATGGTGATTTTAAGTGTCTTGTGGAAGGGGAACATCTTTGATATAGGCCTCAATGTCCTAGTAGATTCAAAGGAGCCAAGGGCAAGTGATGCACTAGTTGTGGCTACTTGAGTAGGGGTAGAACCTATAGCTTGTTCAGCACTAGTGCTTTAGGAGGTTAGTGGTGGTGGAATGTTGGTATTGGTATGAGATATGAAGTGGGGGATGGTACCCCCAAAAGAAGCAATGATAGGGGATGTAAACATGGGAGAAGTTGTAACTATACTAAAAACTAGGAAGGAAGGCAATTATGTAGTACTTATAATGGGAGATGGAGGAGGCACTGCTCTTCTCATGGTAGTTTTGGGATACTTATTCTTTGTACAAACTTTCTCTATATTCATCCTAGTCAATTTTTTTAGTTCCTCCATTGAGAACTCAATTTTATATTGAGAGTCCTCGAGGTCAATGAAATCTAGATCTAGTTGATCCAAGCTTTCTATGATAGCTTTCTCAATAGATGTAGAGACAAGTGTAAGAAATTGAGAGGTCCCAGGTTATCTAATAAATTCCCCTTGCTCAGATCTTATAGGTAGGCTTTAACAATATGAAATAGCCTATAGTGGAGGTTTGCATGTTCTGTTCCTAATGAGAGGAACATTATCTTCTATTTCCTCCTCTTGTGCTTCCTCATAGTCAACATTAAACATACCCCCATGAGTTTGTGGGAGTTGGGGCTTCATAATAGCCTCTTTCATCTTCTCCCTATTAATCCTCATTTCCATCTCAATATTTTTCCTTGTAGCATTTTTGATGACTACCTCATCATTCATTACATCACTATAAATCCATTCATGTACCTCTTCTTGGTGCTTATATTCCATATCCACATCTATTTTGAATTTGAATAGGTGCCTTGAAATGACATTATTGGCATCCCATGCCCTAAAATCATCCTTAGGCAATACGTATGAATTTCTATACCTTACAACTACTAAAATGTCCTACCATTTTATGATTTTAGTTATCCCCATATTGCAATTAATCTTATGGGGGACTATATTATTTTTTTCTTGAAGGCACCATCAACTCCATATAGCAGTTGATAGGCCATCTCCTCCTTGACCAACTTCAATGGGACATACCTTGGCAATATAAGGGGATCCACCATTATCCTCTCCATATAGATGACTATGTAATATAGATATAGATAGAAGCTTCCCATTTGTTTCAATATCTATCTAACCTCCATAGGAACCCTTACCATTTCACACTTGATGATTGATTTGTAGAAAGGATGGTAGAAATGTTTTGTAATTATCTTGATGCAGTGCCTAAAGTGGTAAATATACATCACTGAGTATGTTTGGGGTAAGAATTAATCTCATGTAGGAGACCATGAGTTCTAACATAATTGGGTAGTCATGAAGATGGTATCTAATAGGTATCTCATCATGTAGAATGGAGCACCATTCTTGCAAGTGTCATTCATAGTAGTGACTATATTGTTGCTAATAATATCCCTAAGTGAGGGGATCTACTGATCCTCTAGAATTATTTACAATAGTGGGATATCTCATATATATACATACCCAATGTGTGCATTTCCAAATATTCAATTTATTAGGGTGAGGCCAACCCCAACTACATTTCTATAATAGTGAAAGGTACATTACCTTGATCATCCATGAAGACCACTCTAGTTGGGTTTTATTGATGATGAAATTTATACCATCAACTTATCAACCTTTTCACCTATGAAAAAGGTTAGGTTAGAATCATACTAGTCTAATGGTAAGGTTTTAAAGGTTCAATTATGATCTTAAAGATGCAAGGGTTTTTTTAAATATTCTAGGAAATAATGAATAAGTCATTAAACATAACATATTCCATTATAATTTTAGAAATTCATTTTATCAAATAATGAATTAGTTTAGATATGAATGTGTAATCTATCTTATCTGATAGAGAAGACCTATGGATTAAATAATCTCTTGAAGGAAAGAAATTTGATTCAATAAAATCATATATTTCATGTAATAGCTTGTTTCTACTTTAATAATGTTCCAAATTACCTCAAGATAATAGACTAAAAATATAAAGTAAAATAGATTTGAGATAAATCAAAATAAAAGATTTTCAGTCAAGTAAACAATCAAATAAAACATAACACATCAAGACACAAGTAACAACAAACATCAAACTAAAGAAATCAACTTTTAAAAGAAACAAATAACTATGATAAACATAAGCACAAAAGTCTAACCTAGCAAAGTATAAATACTAATAAACTAATTCTAAGCTCAGTCTAAACTACAAAAAAAAACTAATCTTAGAACTAAAAGGTCTGGTAAAATAAACAATCTAAATTTGAAATGTATCTATAAACTATTAATATGAAATCTAATAAAATATAACAAATTGACTAAAACTAAACTATAAACAAAGAGATTGATCTAAGGAAATGACTTAAGAAAAATAGAAATGAAAAGTAAACTAAACAAATTAAAGATAAAAAGATGGTAAACTAAAAGGAAAAGAAATAAAAAATGGATTAATTAAAGATTAATCTAAAACATAAATAAACTATATTAAAAACAATGTTATTATAGAGTAAAATATATATAATATATGTGAATCTCAAATAAGATAGTCATCTTAGTAGAAAATATATATTTTATTTGAGAAACCAACATATTTCTTTACAAATATCTTGAGAAACAACTATTACAATCAAAATAGACCAATGAAATATCACAAATAATGAAGTTTTCATCATTATTCGAGTTAAATACTTGGATTATACACATAGGATTGCAAATAACAATCATCAAAAGATGTTAAACTTGACAAACTTTAGATAATCTCTTATAAATGATAATAATAACTAGATATACCTACATTACCTAAGCAATTACTCAACCATTATAAAAAGTACCATTGGGTTTATTTGCAAAAGTCATGCTATCTCAAATAAGTTGCATAGAAGAGAGAGAGAGATAAATGATTGACTTCATAAATATATAAGTCTTCAATACCCATGTTGTTCCTCCTCTTTAAATGAATCCTTGATTTCTTTTTATGCTTCAAACTTAGTTGAAAAAGAAGTTATAACTAACCTTAGTTAGTTATTAGTTTATTTTAATTAATTGACTTTGTAAAAATTAATTAATATAAATTGTTATTAATTAATATTTAATTAAGACTTAAAATTCTTAATAGATCAAGTAATTGAATATAGAATAGGTACTTCCTAATGGGTGGGGACCCTAATCAGTAAATAATAAAATATAATAACATATATCAATCAATAAATAAACAAATCAAATTTTAATAAAATTGATATTTATATTAAAATCATCATGCATATTCCAAAATTTACTTAAGCATATATATTTATATATATGTATGTATGTATATGTCATGTATGTATGTATGTATGTATATGTCATGTATGTATGTATGTGTGTGTGTGTGTGTGTGTGTGTGTGTGTACACACACACATACATACATACATACATACAATACATACATACATACATGTGTGTGTGTGTGTGTGTGTGTGTGTGTGTGTGTGTGTGTGTGTGTGTAGGTGGGGACCCTAATCAATAAATAATAAAATATAATAACATATATCAATCAATAAATAAAAAAATCAAAGTTTAATAAAATTGCTATTTATATTAAAACCATCATGCATATTTCAAAATTTGCTTAAGCATATATATATATATATATATATATATATATATATATATATAAAGAAACTAAAGTTTACTATACTTTACAAAATATCACCACCAAAATATGAAAACTAAAAGTACAAGTATCAAGTACCTTTATTGCCTAAGCAATTACTCAACCATTAGAAGAAGTACTATTGGGTTTATCCAAAAAACTCATGCCATCTCAGAAAATTTGCACAGAATAGAGAGAGAGATAAATGATTGACTTCATAAATATATAAGTCTTCAATACCCATGTTGTTCCTCCTCTTCAAATGAATCATTGATATCTTTTTATGCTTCAAACTTAGTTGAAAAAGAAGTTATAAATAACCTTAGTTAGTTGTTAGTTTATTTTAATTAATTGTCTTTGTAAAAATAAATTAATATAAATTATTATTAGTTAACATTTAATTAAGACTTAAAATTCTTAATAGATCAAGTAATTGATTATAGACTGGGTACTTCCTAATGGGTGGGGACCATGATCAATAAATAATAAAATATAATAACACATATCAATCAATAAATAAACAAACCAAAGTTTAATAAAAATTCTATTTATATTAAAACCATCATGCATATTCCAAAATTTACTTAAGCATACACACACACACACAAGGAAACTAAAGTCTGCTATGCTTTACAAAATATCACCACCAAAATATCAAAATTAAAAGTACAAGTATCAAGTTTGAAAGTATAGAATTCTGCCAACTAAAGTTCAACTGAAAATAAATTTTTATCTGTTTGACATACAATAATCATAAGAATCGGAAAGAACCTCAATTATAGGTTTCCCTTGCTTGTTGACAAATTCATTGTGATCCATTTCAACTACTAGAAGGTGAACTATGTTTGATCTAGAATTAGTTTTAGGATCATCCACCTCTAGCTTACTCTGTTTGAGAACTTTGACCTCAGCTAGAGTGTCTATATCATTCTGATTATATGACCTTTTATCCGAAGTAGTAGGATAAATCTCAAGTGTACATTTTCTACATGTTGAAATAGGTTTCTCAAAAATTAATTTCTTGCATCATAAAATATGTTCCCTTTGAGAACATGAAGTCTCATTAGAAACTGAAGGCAGGCCAAGGTTAACAAAATTATTGGCATGGGAAACCTCAATATCAAGATATGTGACTTCATTGGTAGGGGTGGTTCTCTAACATGCTGAATTCTTTTAGGAGTGGGTGGCTAAATTAAAAAATGATGTGGATTACTTTACAAATGGTGAGAGTAATTACTATGAGAAGGATTCTTAGCACAAAATCTATATCCATGAAATCCCCTATTACCCCTATTATTTGTAAGGTTGAAAGAAAAATTGTTCAAAAGATTCCAAAACTTAGGATCTATTACATCAAAGTGAATAGACATCGTAGCAACTCTATAAAATATAGGGCTAAATCTCCTAGCCCTAAAACCACCCCTTTAAAATTTTCTATTTTAGTTATACTGATTCACATTGCTACCAAAAGTTTGATTTCTCCAACCTTGATTATCACTATCTCTATCTAATCTGGGGTGATTCAATATAAACATCTTAAATACAATATAAAATATATTCAAAGTTGATTATGATAGCCAAAAATTAACATGCACTTATTCAAAATGAAAATTAACTCTATTTTAAATACACAGTCACTATCAACAAAATCTCTGAATTGAATTGTGGTAAGTGTATCAAACAACATTGAAATACCTTATTTTGATTTCATCAAAACATCCCTTAAAACCAACTAAAACTTCAAAAATAAAATTATAATATCGTAATTTTATTTCAAAAATATTCTGATATATCTTCATGAATTTAATATCTTTATTGTATATCAAAATGAAAAAGCATAGATTCTCAACACTAAAATTCTCAACAAATATATTCTGCCTAAATTCTTTATAATTATTTCACCTATCAAACATTATCTTAAACTGAAGATAATTTTTGAATGCATTATTTTACATAAATATCCATCGAAGCATTCATAGAACACTACTCATTAAAAACGTTATGTCAATCTAAAAAATATATATCATGGCTTCTTCATACAACCATTATTTTAACATCTACCTTCAAAACAAAACCTAGGACTTCAAAACTGAGGTGCAAATCCAATAATAATTTCATTATGTTTGAAACTAAGCCTACTATATTTTTGTATCTAAATTTATCCTTAAAATATTTGAAACTAAAACTGGTGCATGTAAGTTATAGATTCAATCATACTAAAATATAGTTGCATTAATATGTTCAAACCATGTTATAAAAACTTCTAGACTATATCATGGCTGACCATAATCTTTCAAAACTTTCAAAATATATGAACATAATTAATTTATAGAAAATCTATAAATAAATGAAACTATTAAATACTACTATTGAGAAATACTTTTGCCATTTTGAAAAAAATCCCTCTTTTTTATATCACTTTATATGACAAACCAATAATCATTCAAGACTTTTCAAATATTATCAAATAAACAAGCAAAGTTTGTTTCTACAAAAAAACCTTTAAATATAAATCTTATATACCAAACATATTCTTATCAAACCTAGAAACTTTGAATTCCTATTAGGTTTTCCAATATTTCACAATTTGTAAAACCTTTATATGCATAGTATTAAGGTTTCAAGACTAGATACATTAAATATCTCAATATGATAAAACCGTCAAAACCCAAACTAAAGCACAACCTTTGAGAAAATTTCTTATTATTCAAAAGTTCAACACATTATATTTTTACATCATAACATGTAGGTTTTATTTGAAAACTAACACTAATATTTGTGAAACATAAACCTTTAAAATATTTTCAAATATTCATGAAATAAGCATGCAGACTCTTTATAAAACTAAAGTCTCAACATAACTCTTTCAACTATAGATATTTTAAAACACACAATTGAATATATTTTTGGATATATTAAGCACAAAACATCAACACTATGCATATTTTAAAAATAAAATCCTCAAACTATTCAATAAAACCATGTCCATAACAACCTATTGTTATCTCATATTCTGATAATAATAGATCAAACAAAACCCATTTACTTCAATAACTCATGCATGGATGTGACAACTAGAAAACTACAAGCTTTCTTAACTTTTTAACATCCATGCATAGACATATGCATAATATAATCCATTTATTATCATGAAACTTATAACTATTTGAAATATCAATAAAATATTTCTCAAAAAATATTTATTATATTCATGGCATACCTAGAAATGCTTCTTTGCTACCTTTTTGCCTGAAATCTCTATTTGTAACTCACAAATCCAAATTGATAGAGTGATGCTTCCATAAATAAGCTTCATGAAATGACTAAAACCAAGAAAAATAATCTATTTATAAATACCATTCTCCATTGTAACTAACTTACTTATGTGTCTACCTCTCATTATCTCATCGAAATCGAGGATGTACTTAGTAATTATGCTAACTAGGTTAGCAAAATGATCAAACTTAGTAATCACCAAATTTTTTACTAAACATCTTACCAAATTTAATTATTTGAGGTATGTACACCTCAAATTAGCTTATTCAACCACCAAAAATGTTTTCATTATTTTGAAATTTATTGAATATGCCTTTACATTAAGTCACTCACCAACTAGTGCCATGTTATCCACCAACTAGATTACCAACTCACCATTTACAAGTCTCGAAGCATAGACCACATTGAATTTGAAATCAAAAAACTTATTCCTTTCAAAACTCTATACATCAAGACATAGACTTAGGTTAATCCAATTAACTTTCCAAACAAAACTTTATGTCCTTGAAATCAACATTCCTTGATACATAGACTTATCTTAAAAACATTCAAAAATATCATGCCCTGATAGATTCATTAGTATCAAATAAACTTTAGGATAAATGACCCTAGGTTATAACCTTATTAAATTTGATAATCTTAGGATGATATTAGAACCTTTATGATTCTTAGATAACCTTAGGAAATAATTTATCCTAGTATCAAACCAACTTATTCATGTCAACATTTTTTATATTCAACTGATCATTATAAGAAATAGATTTATCCATTTCGGGTTCATAGTTTCAAATTTTAACTAAATTTTTTGATATATCAAATGAGATATTTGATTTTATAAACCATAATCATACATTAATTCCTGAAACTGTAGCAATTATGATTGATCTTCATAATTTGAAAAATGAACTGAGAGGGAAATCATTATAACCATTAATATATCATTCTATCTGATAAAAAACAAGCTACATATTGTTGTGAAAATATGAATTTAATTAACACAAACTACTCATGTTACTCAAAATTGAAGAGCCTAATCCAAAAATTAATATGATCATCCACAACTCAACTGAGATCAATATAAATATCTAAAAAATATCATAGCAATCATATAACGCTTCCAATTTTGATAAAATACATAAAGTGATCCTATTCCAAACTAAAAATGTTGTATTATAATCTAGATAACCAACTAAAAAAAAAATGATTGATCACAAACATTCACAGTGATAAATATATATGCACATTTTATTCATTTATCCATTATGCTTTTTGAAACCACTTAAAATATAAACATGAATTCATAAATCAATTATCATCTATTTATATTTTAAAATATGCATCCAATTATAATATTAATTGACTCATTCCTTGACATATTTTTAAACTTTATGACTGAGTCATCTCTATGGTATAAAAAAATAAGAGATGTGAAAAGTAGGCATAACAAGTTTGTTACCCATTAAGCTAAGACCATCTCTAATTTGTGTGCCTCGTACCAATTAACAATGATGCTTTGGTTATATTCCATCTATGGCATGGGTAGGGCATAATATCTTTCAAATATGGGCCCTAAAATGAAGGCAATGGGAAGTCCTTGGTTTATTGACTTGAGCAATCCATCTTGACATCTTGAATTCCCAAAGATGCCATATACTAGATTAGCACAAGACATGACCTTTGGTTTGGTTGTGGCCTTTTGAACACTGGAAGTTTGGATTATAATGATGTTTGAATCCAATGGAATAATGTGGGGCATGGTCTCATTTTAATAAAGATTCATAATGCATTCAACATTATAATAGATTTTGCTATAATGCATGTCCCTCGAGTCTATGGCCTTAGCGATGAGCTCTGTGTCCTTGAACATAACTGAATTACCATATTGAAATAGAAAACTATCATTTTCTAAGGCAACATTAGAGTATTATCAATGATTTCAAGGTGATGTCATGGAGGTGTTCTAGTGAGTGATGAAGTGCTTTGCTGGCCTAAGTAACAATGAAAAAGTGTGCATTGTGCTTGTCCTATTGTGGTTGAAGTATGATTGGTTGATCTCTTATTTTGGCATGGTTATAGATGTTCAAGGATGAGTATGGATATTTGAGGATGTATAAAATAACCCTAAGATGTTTCTCTATGATTTGAGTGTTGGTTTTCATAAGTTAAATTCATTTGGTTGTCTATTGTTTTCATCTAGATACTTTGGGTATAGTGGCACAAAATCTAAGTAGACAGTTTGATGACATCACTATTTCCACATGGGAATTAGTCAAGGGGAGTTGGTCATATGGTTGTGATCAAATTATTCCCTAGTTTTTATGCTCCATATCTCAAGTCATGTGATGAAACATGGTCAAAGATACGAGGATGCAAAGTTGGCTACTTAGACAAATTTCACTATGTTCCTGTACTTAGCCAAATTTGCAAAAGGGCTCAAGCAAAGCCGAGTAATCATGTTGATGAGGTCAGAATTCACATGAATGAAAGATTTAGGATAAAATTATCATATGGGTTTGTTAATTTTTGTGCCTAGTTTTTATGCACTAATTCTTAGGTCATGCACTAAATTGTGTCAAAATATATTCATGTGTAAAGTTGGGCTCCCAATAATTTTGATAGTGTTTTCCCATACTTAGCCAAATTTGCATTGTGGTAAGAAGAGCCAAGTAGGAATTTTCATATAGTAATATCTTGCACTTGTGGATGTTTTAGGATAAGGTGATCATATGGGTTTGTTCAAATTTTTACCTAGTTTATTTGCACTAAAATTTAAATCATGCACTAAAGCATGTCAAAAGTTATACAAGAGAAAAGATGGCCTTCCAAGAAGTTTTAGGCATAGTTGGCTCTATGGAAGAAAATTTTCAGTGAGCATGTTGATGATGACATATATAACATGTGTATGGGTTTTAGGAACAATTTGTTACATGGTTGGATTCCTCTATGAAAGGTGATCATGAGGTCCAAATTTGAGATCATGCGTCTAAGCGTAGAAGTAGTTATTGAGGTCCAAAGTAGGATTTTTAGGCATATTGTATTTGGTCCCCATACTTCATCAATTTTAATGATGTTAAATATATGGACCCATTGGAGATCTAATGGCTCATGGGAGTTCATAAATTGAAGATATATGGTATGTAGCAAGTCAAAGAGGTCAAAGTGTTCACTAGTTAATAGAGTTAAAGATCAGGACCAAATGAAGATCCAATGGTGTACAAGTAATTATATAGATCATGATATAATGGTGCATATTGATAAATATGGTAATAAGTGTTCTATGTTTAATGATTGAGAAAAGGTAAAGGATAGAGATCAACAATGAGCATGTGATCATAAAGTTGAAGATCTATGATACATAGTAATTCAAAGTGGTCAACCTGTTTGATATTTAACATCATTAAAGTTTGAGCTCCTTAAAATAAGATAAATGGTGATTAATTGATCCAAGATGAGTGAGAGAATGAGATGAAGGAAAATGGTCAAGGTTTAATTATGACCATTGACTTTTAAATATTTGAATTTTACAAAGGGAAAACACAAGTGTCTGGTATTTTGGCCATATCTTTCAATCTAGATAAAATTTGATCATGCTGTAAAAATAAAAGATGAATAAGACTCCATGATACATATAATAAACCTAATTTTAAGATATGAAAGTGTGTATAGTCAAATATATTAATGTTCAAATATGACAGTGTGTTTGTGCTTGTTTTGCAAGTGACTCGAGAAGGATATTTGAGCTCTTTTTGATGTCTCATGATGACTTTTATATTTTGGAGTATTGTTGACTACATTAAGATGCTATATGATTATTTTGGATGTGTTATTAATCTATATTAAGTATGAATAATGATTAATAATTTGACTATGTGTTCAGTAATGGTGTTCCTATGTATAAGGTCTTTGTTTGAGTTATTTGAGCATATGTAGAGGTGAGAAAAGGTTATTATAAGTATTTAAGGATTACTAAGGGGTCATGTAGTGTATACATATGATTTTGGAAGTCGTTCTATGTTATTTTTTACTTGATGATATGATAAAAGGGTGAATTGGTCTCCATGAGACCTATAAGAGCTATAAGGGCCTTATTAAAAGGTGTAGTTACTTAAGGGTGACCCATAGATGTTATGGTTGACCTATGAATATTTTATTGAGCTATGTCCAATTCAGTAGTTTCCTTAATGGTTAAGACATGCTTAATCACCAACCAAGATGATGATGATCATGATTGCTCTATAAATAGTGAAACCAAATGTGTTAGTTTTTAGACTTGTAAGACATAGATGAGGGATTGTGAATGTTGAACCAAGTGAAGGTAATAACCTCTGAAAGAGAAGGCACATGCTAGTGAGGACTAGTAGATATAAAAGAGGATTATACCTACTTGTTTGATTAAGTTAGTGTAGGACATATAGGCTATTGGACCTTATGCGCCTATAGGAGGAGGAATAAACAAGTTGCTCAAGAGGTTATTTTAGAGACTTGGTGTGAAAGACTAGTGAGAGATTTGAGAGAGGCTTGAATGTGTGAATTGAGGAGAGAATGAGTGGTTTAGTATCTTTTGGATGAGTTTATGATAAAATTAGTTTGAGGAATATTTGTATGACTTATCAGTTATAATTCTATTGGAAGAATAGTGATCTTGTTGTCTGAGTATGAACAAAGGTGTAGAGTGATAATCAGATGTCCACCATCAAGTGTTGGAGACATGAATGAAAAGGTGGATGTGTTCATAGGTTTTTTTGTGGAAGATCAACATCTAATATGGTTTCAACCTCCTTGTATGGTGAAATTTGCTAAAAGTTTTGGTTGTTGTTGCAACTTAGCTAGACAGGTGTCACAACACCTTATGGGATTGTAGTTCCTTGATCATTTATAGATGGTATAAATTGGATCTTGTTATTATAGGACAATATTCCAATTAGAGGTTCCATTGGGGTTTCTCACCTAAGAGGTTTTCCTATGTATGTCATGTGCTATGTGATTGATCTTGCATTATCTCTCTTACTCATTTCTATAAATGATGTGTCTGCTTCATGAATGCTTTTGGTAATTGATTAAGTGTTGCTAAGGATCAAAATTAAAGTTAGATTATTTGGGCTCATTGACTCACACCCTATCCCCTCTCAGTGATTTTACCTATAATAGAAAATGCTCTTACCCAGAGTGGAGGGTCCTACCTATACCATTTATACGATATCCTAAGTAGAAAATAACATCTTTTTATTCTTCTCTATAATTTTTGAGCTCCAAAAATGGCAATTAGTTGCAATCTATGAAGAGATAAACCTTGGTCTAATAGGGATGCATGTGGTAGTGATAAAATACTTATAACTTCAAATGCAAATGTAGGTTACAATAGCCAAGTTGAGTAGCCTTTTGAAGATTTATTTGATTAATACAAGGTTTGATGGTAATTCTAGTTTGTGTCACATTAATGGAAAGTTACGTCAACTTTACATATCTTCAAACTATTTATTTTGGCATTCAATTACATTAGAATTAAAATTTAGTGTTGATTTGCCTTTGAATCGTCATAAATTTTAGCTTTAAAATTAATGTTTGCCACCTTTTAACATGTGGCACCTTTTTATTATTCTCAGGGGATATCAAAATGTAGCTTAGTGTGATGAATGTTTTGTACTATGACACATGGAATCTTTCTATTTATGGTGAGATATTAAGTGAGCCCCTCTAACTTTGGTTGTTGTGAGAGTTTCATGAGTTGTTCTTGTAGGCAACCGAAGATGGCATCAGGGTTATTCTCAAATAAAAAGGTACCATGATTATATCAAATCCCTTGAAATGACCTTTGAAATCAAAATGGAAGGTATTCCAAGGCCTTTCGAGGCATCTCTTAGGAGATAACTTGAAATAAAATTCTAACCATGTACATGTTCAAGGTATCTCCTAGGAGATACCTCAAAAAAAAATTACAATCATGTGTATCAATCTTCTTGCCAAATAAAAAGGTGCCATGGTTATATCAAATCCATTTCAAGGACCTTTGTAATCAACATGGAAGGTATTCCAAGGCCATTCAAGGTATCTCCTAGGAGATACCTTGAAATAAAATTCCAATCATGTGCATGTTCAAGGTATCTCCTAAGAGATACCTCAAAATAACAAACCAATCATGTGTATGTTCCATTTAAATCTTAAGAGATACCTAGAAATAAAATTTCCTATCGTGTGTATGTTCAAGGTATCTCTTAAGAAGTATCTATAAAGAAAATTATAATTGTGTGCATGTTCAAGGTATTTATGCGGAGACCCTTTGAAAGTACTACAAGGCCCTTTAAGGTAATCCCCTAGGAGATACTTTGAAATAAAATTACAATCATTTACATGTTCAAGGTATCTACTAGGATAACCCTTGAAGGTACTAAAATACCCTTCAAGGTATCTCCTAGAATATACATTGAAGGGAATTTACCTTCAAGACTACATTAAAGGTATCTATTAAGAGATACCTTTCAAACATGCATAAAGGTATCATTGAAGGTATTACAAGGACCTCCAAGGTATCTCTATCTACTAGGAGAACCTTTGAAGGTACTACAATAGCCTTCAAGGTATCTTTTTGAAGATACCTTGAAGGGCATTATACTACCTTCAAGGATACTTTGAATGTATCTATTAATGTTGAGCTGGCATCTGGGTTCTTGTCAAATAAAAAGGTGTCACGGTTAAGTCAAATAATTTGTAAGGACCTTTGAAATCAACATGGAAGGTATTCCAAGGCCCTTATAGGTCTCTTCTATGAGATACATTGAAATAAAATTCCAATCATTTGCCTTCAAAAATTTAGTCCATAAAATGTATAATACCATACTTTATTCTTCTAGATGTACAGGCTAAGGAAAATATGATTAGAACTTTGATTAGTGAATTGGAAGAAATGTTCAACAAACAAGACCAAAATTTAATAGTGAGCCCTCATTTATTGAATAAGAAAAGGGAAGGACTATTTTGTATAATTTGGACTCAAACACACTAAAGTGGAGTGGAGAAAATCTTCTCCAATTTTTTTTCTTATGTTCCAAATAAAATGGATTGTTTTAAACCATTTGGGCCATAGATCATTTTGAATGAATTGGAATATTTTAAATAATGTGGACTTATACCCCGTAAAGTGGAGTGGATAAAATTTTCTCCAAAAAATAAATCTCATATATTCTAAATAAATTGGAGTGTTTAAAACCATTTGGAAATAGATAATTTTGAATAAATTAGTCTATTTTAAATAAATTAGTCTATTTTAAATAAAATAGACTTATACCACTAAAGTAGAGTGAAGAGAATTTTATCCAAAAATAAATTTTTATATTTGAAATAAATTGGATTGTTTCAAAGCATTTAGGCATAGATCATTAAGTAAATAGGGATATTTTGAATAATTTAGACCTATACCTATAAAATGGTCAATGATTCAAAAGAAGATTTTCTCCAAAAATAAATAAAATTATGTTTTCCAAATAAATTAGACTACTTCAAACCATTTGAGCATAAATCATTTCAATTAAATTGGGTCATAGATAATAAATAATTTGAAATTATACCCACTAAAGTGGAGTGGAGAATATTTTCTCCATAAATATCATGTAATTTTTATATATTCCAAAAAAATTTAATTATTTCAAACCATTTGGGAGCATATCATTTTGAATATATTGGACTATTTTGAACTCATGGCACCCTTCTGGGCCTTCATAATGATCATTGATCCTTTGAAGTAGCTTCCATAGTTGGGACATGTGACACCATTTGATTGGTCAAATTATGGATGAAAACATATTATTAGATTGAATCTAGTTCATCTATATAACAAAATATCTCAATGAAAATTATTTATTTGCTGTTCATTGTCAAAATATTCTGAATGAGCAAGTGTCAATATACTAATTCAATAATTTAAGGGAATCTCCAACCATAAATCAAATTGCACTAATAACTAGAGGAAAGTAATTCTAAATTAGAATCGATTATTTTAAAATTAATTTAGAACTATTTATGAAATAATTTAGAATTTATTTATATGAAATTGATGATATTAATGTTTATTACTAGAATTATAGTTTATAATCATTAAATACACTTGAAAGAATCATGCGAAGTTACAACTCTCTAAACATTGGTCCATAACAAATGGCATGAATTTTTTGCTTTCTTTTAAGAATGTGATGATTGACATCATTTTGATTGTCCAATCCTTTTCATCTTTTTAACTTTCATTTCCAGTATATCCACTTGACGTAACATAATCCATTTTCAATTTTTGATTTGTAACACAATTTTGAGAATTACAATCAATGAACAACATGTTGACAATTGAAAATACTCTCTAAAGGTCCCTCTAAAAATAACTTCATCAATTTTTTGTATTTTTATATTGAATGACTTAAAATATTTTTTACCTCAAACAAACATGAAATTTGAACTTGTGTAACCGATGGCTTGAATGAGTATCCTCAAATGATTATCCCCTATCATTGACCAAATGCCAACGTGAGAACAAGACTATAGTGCTACCTTCAAAATTTCATTGGAATGATCTCAAATGTAGTATGACATATTTTCAATTTTATAATCTTTTTTTCTTCTTGTATCATTCATTTTCATATCTTTTGTTTTGTGCACAACAAATAATAAGTCATCCAATGCCAAAAATCAATAGTTTTTTAGATGTCTATTTTAGCTCCTCCTTTGAAATGTCTACAATTTAAAAAAAAAATAAATGAATAATTTATTAATAACAATATTATATTATAAGAGATATAACATGAAAATTCTTAAGAAAATGTTTTACATGTTACTAGACTAGTTGTTGATATGATTTTGATTTGCATTTCTTATTGTAACATAAAAACATAATGCATTTCATTTGATTCATTTTTTTTGCATTTATTTAAATCTTATAAAGATTCATATAAACACATATAAAAATAAGTAAATGCTCAGGCGCTTTGTAAATATAATACTCATTATACATGGATGTACCATTGCTATTGCCAGTTTTGTAACACACATGCATATAAAAGTTCATATTGAATCCTTATAACTTGATCGTTAATGTATCATAATCTGAATCAGTCTAGTTTAGCCATAATTCATTTATCATAGATGTTGATAGGAATTTAACATTGATAAACCAACATCTATTAATATTTTTAAAATAATGAAAGTATTAGTTGTAACTCTTATGCATACCAAAACATATTTATATGTTTATGCATCCCATCATAGAAAACAAAATATGATTTACTCTTCTAAGCCGTAGTTCACTATCCATAAATTCAAATTAGAATATAATACATCTTAATAGTTGAACCCCCTTCATATACTTCCAATAAGACACATCAAATTAAAAACTATTTGAAACAATAGCAATATAATTGTTTCTAGCATGTCAATATACTTTATTGTTTTTTATTGATAAAGAACACTATCATGGATACTCTACATCAAAATTTATTGTATTGAAGACATAGTATATTACATATTGTTTTATTTTAAACTCGATAAATTAAACATGTAAAAAACATTGTAATGGGTAAATTAAACTTGTAAACAACATTTAAATGGGTAAATACAACCACATTCAGTCTAGACAACAATAAAATGAACCATATTTCCAAATCCCAACCTGATGTAAGTCTATATTTTATTGTCTTCTAAAATATCCTATCCATGAAAAAAACTTCAATTGTAATGTGTTTAAATAAATAAATTTAATTAATATATTCTATACTTGTATGAAATTGTATAATTATGCATTTATTGAAAGAGGTTTTCACCTTTTTTTGCTTTTTTATAGTTTGTATGGGTGCACTCTTTCATTGAAACTTTGGTTCTTTATTCCCTACAAATTATTATATAATTTAATAACTAAAAATTCTCATTATAAATTGATTTGATATTTGTATTTTAAAAATAATTCTTGTTTTAAAGTTTTACCTTATGTTTTTTTTGTGGAGGCACCAACCTCTAGAGTTATGCCATGAGTTGTTGTGTTATAAACACAAAGTGTTTGATCTATGGTGTGTACTATTTTAATTGAGATAGAAATAGATGAAGAAATATTCTATTATTATTATGGATCATTGATAAATAAAACATTATATAATTGAAAATGTATGCATGATCTAATAATATGTTACCTTCTTCATCTTGTGATGTGTCATGTTAATTTATATGATTTTTCATTATTATTGTTTCCTCAACTTTATGCAATTCCATTGGTGCTATATAATGAAATATTTATAAGCTATTAGGCTTGAATAATAAATCATATACACCGAAATATTGTTAAGATATTGTATTTGTAAAATGAAGCATGGTTATTAAAAAAAAAATTAGAAATGTTATGTACCTGGTAGAGATCAAAGTAGTTGTTCTTATATTGGTTTCTCTAAATTACTCAAACAAATTTAAAATTGAACATTAAAAATAATTTGTTCTTCAGTTTCTATAATGCAAGATAAATTTATTTTCAATTTTGTACAAACACATACTAATCCAGCTCCTATATATACCCCTAGGATGTCACATGTATCTAGATCATTGAATGTAGAGATAAGTGTCTCCCAAAAAATGGTATCTATATCATTTTTGAATGGCCTTATTGTTTTATGTGATATAATAATTTTTAAATGTTGGTATGTCTTTGTATATGTCAAAACCATCCTATAATCTACTTTGTTGAAAATGGAGGTGCAAACCTGGTAGCCAAAAATGAGCTCGATCCTAACAAAGATTGATACCTATAATATGTGTCCAATCAAATCCATAACCATCTACACCCCATAGTATGAAACTTGTATCTTGCATGTAATGAAAATCACCAACACACAGATTCTTGAGAGAGGTCTGAATAGCAAGAAAATATTATATGTTGTGGATGATGAATACATTGAAGGCCCTCATAATAATTTTTTCAATCAATGCTTGAAGAAATAGGTGAAGATGTTATTCCTTAAAAAATTTAGTGAGATTTAGAAGATCAATAATTATCAAATCAATTTTCACACTAAGAATGAATGTTTCACTAAAATCTTCTAAAATGGATGGACAAAGACAAGGAGGGCCATAATTGCAACTAAATCTTTCTATATCTATCTTGACAAACTGACCTCCAACATTATGTAGATAATTTTTCAATATGCTTAATGAATCTTGAGATCATGCTGCCCAGCCTTTTTGTTTGTTGACATACTTTCATTCAAGGAACACAAATCATCAAACCTTTTTGAAAAAAATTTATAATGCTCTTTTACCTCTTCAACTATGATTATTTGCTCTATTGGCTGTGTCATATCATGGTTGCTAAAATAGTCTACAATTTTTGATAACATGTTACTTTCCAGCTTCACCTTTTTGTACTGTTATCCATGATATTATACCCAAGGGTTTTCAAAAAGGAAATAGACCCTTTTTCTAATAAATTTATTATTTATACTTTTTTTTTTTGAAAGCACTTGAATATTTCTAAGTACTATTGTACCAATCAGATTTAAAGCTTGCTTATTTAAAATAGGTAAAGTACCAGTTTTAAACAAATCAAATGCTTTATCAAAACAATCCCAAATGAGTTATTCCATGAAAAGAAGGCATTTTCTATCCTACAGTTGTTTTTTTGAATAGTTCATTTGTGTGTGAACAAGTGTTTATCTTGTTTGTATATTTTTTCTATCTTTTTCTTCCTTGTTTCAAGATTCTTTCAACCTCTCAGTTTGATAAGGTCATGTGCAGATCAAATTATTTCTAAAAATGAAGCCTTATAAATTATTTCACTGGCTTCATTATATTGATTACATATTTTGTGCACAATATGGAATAGAGTACAAGTTTTCAAAAATCTTTCCCTTCCAAAAGAACACTTATTTCTCAATGATTGTGTATTGTAGCCCTCCTCTAAAATAATTCTTTGTTGTGATGTAATTGTGTGTTGGCCATCTACAATTTTGAACTTTACAAATTTTTTCTCCATAATATCTTCTAGGACTTCCTTTGATTCAATAAAATAGTCGTGGTTGATTAGATCAAAATGAATTAACAAAGCATCCTTCATTGGAACCTCATTATTTTTTATAAATGAATGGATTATATCATTTACCCCTCTTTCATTAAGATTTCTTATTTTGATATTTTCATCCCCAAATTTATAGAATTGTACAAGAATTTTAGGGAATAATTGTTAGGGGAAATATACCATGTAGAGAATTCACTATGTCTCATCATAAGTTTATGTCAACAAAAGTGTTTCAACCTTTTGTTTGATCTTATTTTTATCCATTGGTGTGAGTACTTGTATGGCCTGTTTAAATTTTGCATACAAATATGTTTCCATTGCTTGTCTTGTTTTCTTGAATGTTGATTACCTCATGTTTGTAGGGTATCTTAAATACTTGTTTGCATGGTGGCAAGTAGAATAAGTTTTTTCCCTTTGTTCATGTTTTTATTTCAAAATGTTTTATATTCTATTGACCAAATTATCTTTGTCTATCAACCCAAACATTTGAAGGTTGTCATAGCTATTCAAATAAAACCTAAATTTTTCACAAGAAGGAGAAATATTATTTTTTGTCAACTCCATTTTACTGGGTGTAAATTTAGTGAAAGTATTTGTATCTCGACAGAGAATTCCCCTCTTCTCCATTCCATACTTCAAGTTGGAATTTAAGGGAATCTTCATGTTCATCCTTATCACAGGCCAAGATTATTCCAATTAAAGAAGATTATTTTCTTGATGTAGTACTAAATAAGTATATATATGGCTGCATGTTTGGCAGACTAAACAATTTAAAATACCAATTATCAAGAGGAATTTTATCACCACCATAAAATGGAAGATGTTTATGTGGATTTAATTTTAGTTTTGGTATTTTATATGGTACTCTATCCAAATTTTCTTGGAGTGAGGCCTTCTTTTGAATTTCATCCAAATTCTCTTTGAGTGAGGCCACCTTCTACCTTTTATGTGTGGTAATTCTTTTTCACTTGAAGATATTCTATAGAGCAATAAAAATAATTTAAATATTGATCTTTTGTAAATTAAAAGTTGCATATTACATCGATTCATGTAATTTTTTTGTGTTTGATCTGTGATTAAATGTATCAACAAATGTTGATTATAAACTACAATACAAAATACATATTCAATCTTCATAATATATACATTAACTTTCACTTTGACTAATAAGTTATAACCAAATCAAAAATTAATTTTATGCACTAGTGAATATAATCTGATGGGCAAAGGAATCCATAGACATTTTTTTCAAAGGAGAGATATGAGGGGAAGCATGTTTCTAGTATGTGTTAAAACACCCATCAACAACTACATTCAAAGTATCTCCTAGGAGACACATTTTAATCATTCACAAGAGTACATTGTTCCTAGATTATCATTCATGCCTATTTTTGGTTGTACATTTCCAAGTGACATTTTCTAATTTGGAGATCATTCATGCCTATTTTGGCTATGGTGTCCCCAAAATTTGGCACTTCAAGATTTTGGGTAACACCCATTTTTTAAAATTTTTGCATTTTGGTCTTGTGTGTGTCAGTTATATTGCTTGAAGCTAGTCTCCTGAATAAATAACTTGAGTTCTATTAGTGTTGTTTTTCATTTTTTGTTTAATTTTCTTAGTTTCTCCTAAATTAATCCAAATAACTAAAGGCATTTTCTTATAAACATCACTCAAATTCTTTTACTCATCCACTTCAACACTTAAAGCAAGCTAAAAGTAACTTAGTTCATTTGTAGTGCAAATCGGGTTCTCTAAGTTACTTTACTTGAAAATAAGTTAAGTTGTCCTAAGAACCCAATTCACTCCACATAGAACAATTTGGGTTTCTATAATTAATTTACTTACCAAACCAAATAAGTTAAGTAGTCCTAAAAACTTGACCAACACTCCCTAGTTCTAATCAGGTTATCTAGGTTAATTTACTTGAAAAACAAAATGAATTAAGTTATACTAAAAAAATAACTAACATTATATAGGCCAAATAATATTGAAAAACTCGTTTACTTATTTAAATTCATAATTAAAAGTAGTTCCAGTTCATAAACCCAAATTACTCGTCAACCTAGACCAAATCGAGATACCAAAAGTGCTTTACTTCATTACTTAAAATAAGTAAAGTAATTCAAAGAGCCTAATTAAAAAGGGAAGCAAGCACTGACATGGATTTAACATGCTTGTAATAAATGCATTAGAATTTATATAAATCTAAGAAATTCCACCTCATTTCCAAATCATTCAAACAAGTAATATCCACTACGAACCCCAAGCCATGCATTTTTATTCTCTGGATCAATTTCAAGTGATTTTATTCTTGACCCATTTTTAGTTAAGGTAATTTATTACTAAACCAATTTCAATTTCTTTTTCGCTTCTTTTAGGTTATTTTATCCCCATTTTTTTCTCATGTCGCCATAGTTTTTTATTATCAGTGTTGTTTTGCTTTGTTTTTTCTTTCAAATTATTGGTAAAAGTTGTTATTTTAATTGAAAAAATTGAAATATCAAAATATATTATTGTGTTTTATTCATGTTAAAAACTTTAAAATAAAAAATCTTCATACAAGCCTTAGTTTTCTAATTTCCATACCTAATCAAGTCTACCAGTCCCTCTTTCTTACTTCGAGTTTTCAACACCTAGTAACTTGCCCTTAAAAACCTGATTCACAAAGGCCCTAGTCCTTTTGGTTTCCCATCACTTCTTATTTATAATCCCTTATCCTAAGTAACTGATGTAGGAAACCTTAAACTACATTAAAATCTTATTAAATTGGGTTTCCCTTTCCCCAATACTTCTTTGGGTTTCTTAACATTCATAACTTCAGGTTTTTACTAACAAGGATCTTCTTACCAAAAACCTAACTCCAAAAGACTTGTTCAGGTTCCTAAAATATTCTTACTTCAATATTTTCAATTAAAATAACTCATTTAAGTAAACCCAAAGTCATGACCTCAAGTAGACCCGTGAACCATCATCCAAGACCCGTTCAGGTTTTCTTTTCCTCAGTACTTCTTTGGGTTTCTTAAACTTACTTCAAGCTTTTGGACTGAAGTAATTTGTTGTTAAAAACCTAAAGTCTTTAGCTTTCAAAAGCTAAAAATTATAAAAAAAACTTAAAGGCTCATGATCTTATAAGACCTATTCAGGGTTTTTAAGCCCTATTACTTAAAGGCAAGATACGTAGTATTTCAAAAATTCCAATTACTTAGAACCTGAAACTTGTTTAGAAATATTTGAAAGAATAAAGAGTTAACTCCTTTCAAGTTTTATAAACTAGTTGGAGTAGTCAATGAGTGTATGAAAAACACTTGTCAAGGTCATTAAATTTTTCCAAAAGCCAATGTCTAGATCAAAGAGTTTTAAGAAGGTTAGAAGAAGACTTAATGGAATCATAAGTACAAGGCAAGATCATTAAGGAGGCCCCAAAGTTAGCACTTGAGGAGATTCCAGATCCAAGCAAGAAGGGTAAAACAAAATCAAAGAAGGTCAAATTCCAAAAACCAAAAATGAAGTATTAATATAAAGGATACCTCATTGAGTCAAATATTATATTTAAACTCATCAAAATATGTGACACAGACATCGGGCACATATATGTGATTGAGATTTTGGAAAGATCAAAGGCCCATGTAAAGACTCTACTCTTACACTCCATGACCAATAGTGGGATTCTTTAAGCTACAACTTTCCTAAGTTCAGCTTAGTTTCCTGAGTTTATATTAGCATGTTCTAAGTACTATGACTGTTTGACCAGGGTGGTAAGAGATGATGCTATAAATGTGGTTGTGAGGTTGGATGTTTGATACCTTAACTACTATTTAA
>JARHVA010007053.1:0-12500 GCA_037957365.1 Torreya grandis
AATTAGTAAAAATGGTCCTTTTGAGTAATTAAAGGATTTAATTCTTCTATTTTGGCTATAAAAATAGTGTTTATACCCATTTTTTATCTCATAACTAGCCCAATCTATGACAGTCAAATTCTGAGGCTAGAAAGTGAATCCATGTCTTGAGGGGCTTGCAAGTATTCTAGGTTTCATAAATGGTTTTTAAGAAATGATAAATAATGGTTAATTTAATCATAAAACCTCTAAATTTATTAACATCCAAGACTCTCATTATATTCCCTTGACATTATAATAATGCAGACATGCCTTAAGCCTAATCTTAAACCCTACTCCTATCTTGGAGAGACCCTAGGTTCTTCTAACAAGTTTGATGGTCATGAAAGGTGTATAAGGATGTGTCAGACCTTAATTGTAATATTATAAATGGATAAAATCAAATAAAGGGTTTTAATGGTTAAAAACCCTGCTCAAGCCATTCAACCTTAACATAGTCAACTCAAAGCCCAACTTCAAGTGTTCACATACTTCATCACAAAGATGCTTAGGACAGAGGATATTGGGAAAGTTTAAGTCTCCATATGGACTAAATATCCATGAATTATTGATTTATATTGGTGGGTTAACCTTTGTTAATGATCCTTAATAAAATACCCTATCACAATTGGTTAGTAAACAACTTGAGTGTTACCTTCCAATGCTCTTATCTCCACACACCCTTTGTATGGGACCCCAAGATATTCATGGAAGATGAAGAGGTTAATTCACTATAGGTTTATGTAAATTGGTCATAGTTTGGATTTATATATGTTATAAACCATTGTTAATATGGTGGACATCTCAAACCTTGCTTAAACCCTAAAAATGACTTAATGGTGGAGTCTTTCTCCAAAACCCATTTATATGAGGTGGTTTGATCTTGAAATGACCTTTAAATTCTTCTCAAGTCCTCTAAGCATCATGAAAATGTATTGGTTGCCATGTGTAGGAGTCAAACTATATAGAACATGCCCAAGGAGGTGATGTTGAGCCTAAAATCAAGGAAATGGGAAGTTTTTGTATGTATAATGAGGATAAGGTGTAAGGATGGCTCCTAAATCCCCTAAATAATCCCTCAATTAGTTATCATAGTGACCTTCATGATTGGTTCTTCAATGTAAGAAGGCACAGGTGTTGAGATTGATGATTTTATGTATTTAAAGGAGGCCAAGAGGTTTGGTCAAGCCAATGTTGTTGCTTCCTAAGGTCTATGAAGTAGTATTTAAGTTTTAAATAATGAAAGAGTGCCTCACAACCCTAGGGTTTAGGCTAAAGTTCAAGATCTAGTTCTACAAAGAGACTAGCCTATCACCTCCACTAGGACTGTGTCACTAAAAGGTGAAGCAGAGAGAAATTTGGGAAACAAGTATGCATAATTCCTTCTTAGATGGGGTCATAATGGTATTTATAAGCCTTTTGGTCAATTTTAACCCTAGGAGAGTCTCACAATTGGATATTTTGGTCTACAAACACCCTCTAATTACTCAAAAAGCATGTTCCTCACCTAAGGATAATCTTCAAATGCTCACAACTGTACAGTTTATATGCATGTGGAACCCATCACTTTAGGTAAGGTATATGGGCCTATCAACTTGAACTTAGTACAAATATTATAAAAGATTCAAGCTCTAATCTCTATGAACTATCACTAAGAGTCCCAAGCACTCATAAACCCATCTAAAACCCTAATAGGGACTCGACTAGGAATATTTAGTGGTAAATGCATCAAAACACTCAATAAATACTTTAATAACACCTAAAATGTGTTTCCAACTTAGAGGATCCCATGACCATGGCACCTGATTGTATGGACACCTTGAAGAAGTACAAATTTGTAGGGTTTTGAGTATAAAATGGGGTATAAGTCCAATCCAAGAGTTATAAAATATGGGAGGTGTAAATAAAATAATTATTATACTCCTCTAAGTCTATAAATATTCATGAAGTTTCCTATAAATGTATATACTTTCTTTTTCTAAACAACCAGTCTATAGAACTGGTCTAAATAGCCTAGTCAAGCAAGGATAATGTGTTTACAGGTGAAGGACATTTTAGAGGTATAAATTTCAATGAAGTGGGGTTAATATAAGAATAATCTAAGTCTTCTCAAGTTATTTGAGAATCTACTCTAATTTTTTAAAAGTCTTTAAATAATGAATATGATGAAAATGAAGAACTTACAAATGAGGCCTATTTGATCAGCTAAGGGATGGTCCTAGTGGGTGTAGAATGTCATGAGTAGGTTAATGAGACACCATTTCACTTTGTAAATATATATTTAGGTGATCATATCCCATATTGAAGGCCTCTATGAAAGGATATAGATAGTTTCAATGTCAAGTTAGCATGCACATTGAAGGAGAGGCTACTCAATGCCTCTTGGAGGCCTAATAACACCCCATGTACACCTTATAACTACCATTGGATGGAATTATAGACTATTTTAGGAATTTTAAATCCTCAAATGAGGTAAAATAGGTAATTTACAACTTCCAAACCTCATCTCAATGCTAAAATGGAGTAATTAAATAAGTGTTAATGCATGAAAGGGGTGAATATGCCTATTGTAACTTCCATACACCACTGTAGCCTCATTCATGGACTCTCTTAAATTTGAATTATTCTATCTTATCTCTTAAAAATTATATTTAAGTGGGCATTGAGCTCTTATTTTCTCATCCCACAGATGGGTATAGTAAAGCTCTACCAAAATTATACTTTGCCTCTTTGAATCAATAGAAGGACAGTTACAAATTTATTGGTTGAATGTTAGTGTGACTTATGAGAGTTGATTTGTATAATGTATGATATTTGTTGGAATTTCTAGGTCCTTTCATGAACCTAAATTTATTTTATCAGTCTATGTAGGTTGCATGAAGTTTTGACAAGTACAAGTGTTCTTGAAGTGTCCTAAACTAATTGTGTCTTGTGCAAATCTAGGTTCATATCCTTCAAGATGTATAACTCTCTCTTAACATTCACATGAAACATTCATGCTTATAAATTCATTAAGAGTTTTGATCAATTTTTGTTTTCATCAAGTTCATCAGTATGTTTAAGGTACAAACTAAGAGTGGATACTCAATCATTGGTGTAACACCACTTTAGTGTAGGTTCTTTCATAAGTTTTCATCTATTTTCCCTTTTCATCCCAATAGGATTAGGTATTATAAATATAATTAAAGTCATAAAATCAAGGGATTTATCCCCATCAAAACTAGAGTTTTGACCTAGACTATAGGTAACCCACAACCTATAGGTCAATCCAATGTTAGTCTAGGTTTGAGGAGGGTTTGAATAGTCCTACTTCAACAATGGTGCAACCTAGGTAGCTAACACAATTCAAATCTACATTTTCAATATAATGGGGATATTTTCTTTGGTTTATAAACTTCTCTTGATGTATTTTCAAGGGTTATAGTCACTACATTTAAATACCTCATCCATGATTTCTTGGAAGTCTATATTAATGATTGGGCTATTTTTCCTTTATTCAAGGACAATCTATCCAATATATATATGATATTATAATGTTATCAATCTCTATGTATTGCACTAAACATGAATAAGTACTTTTTTTACACCTTTTAATGTTTTGTTGGGTAACATAGTATGCAGTGATGGGATTTTGGTTGACCAAAATAAAATAAATATTATTATCAGCATGCCACATCCTAAAATCTCTAATTAGTTTCAATCATTATTGGGGCATACATGATACTACATGAAATTAATGAAAGGATATGTAGTTATATCTACCCCCATGGAAAATATACTATTTAAAGATAGCAGGTTTGAACGGAATAATGAGTGTCAAACATTGTTTTTAGATCTAAATCAGAGGATAGTAACATCTCCCATTTTGGTTTTTACCAACTAGATCAAACCATTTCATGTTCATGTTGAAAATTTAGGTTTTTTTGGTAGGATTTATTCTATTAAAACTAAGAGATAGAGGATTAGACTATCCCATTCACTTCCCAAGTCATAAACTCTCAGTTATAAATAAAAACTATATAACTATAGAATAAGAAATTTTAGAAATGGTGTTCGCACTCCAAAATTTCAAACACTACCTTATATCAATGTTTTTTGATTTTTTTACTTATCACCAGTATCTATGATATAATCTCATCTTAGGAGGGAAGATACCTCACTGATTGATGTTTTTTAAGAATTTAAGTTCAAATCGATGTGAATCTTGGGAGATAAAATGTGGGACCAGACTACTTGATCTAATTAGGTAATGGTGAGGAGCATAAATTACTCTAAGTTAAATCACCAAAATCCCATCTATTTTGAATCTTCATAGTTCTATAAAATAAGGAAAATAGGTAATTCCTTCGAACAAGGAATTTTTCTTATTCAGTATGTGGAAAGGGACAAAAATAAGTTGATCACAAGATCCATTCCATTTAGCATCATTGATGGATTTTCATATAGAATAGGGAAAGATGATGTACTATGTAAAAAGGCTTTAGATCATGAGCTACCATAACTTAATCAAGAAGCACATCTCATATGTGGAAATTTCATAGGAGAATCCAATGCAAGGAATATGTTTCAAATTGGCCTATGGTGGCTTACTCTATTTCAATATGTGCACCAAGTATAAAAACACTATGACATTTTCTAAAGGATGAGAAGGCCTAATCAAAGAGATCAAATGGCATTTATTCCTATGTTAATCGAGAATCAATTTGAACAATGGGGAATCAAAATTTTAGGACCAATACATTCACCTAGTAAACACAATCATGCACGGTACATAATTAATACACAAACTACTTTACTAAATGGGTTTAAACTAATCTAACAATAAACTTTAAGTATAAGGATACATCCAGATTTATGTATGAGAATATTATAACCATATTTAGATGTATTTTAAATTTGGTTGGCGACATAGGAATACATTTCATAAATAGCACCATCAAGACTTTGATAGAGGATTTATTGATATTTCACCATAAAAACACAACATATCATCCACAAGCTAATAGATAGGTTGAGGCCTAAAATTAATTCATTTGTAAGATACTCAAAAATAAATGCAATGTGTAAAGGTATGATTAGGATGATTTAATACCTATGATCCTATGGGAATATAGAACAAATTAAAATCATGATAAATGTTTCACTCTATTTTAGTTGTTTTATGAACTATAATTAGTCATGCTAATGGAGTACATAGTCCCTAGTCTATGAATTTCAATGACCATGCAACTAGGAGATCAAAAATCTCTTCAGGAATGACTGGTTGATTTTTAAAATGTGGAATAAAATAAGAAAAAATAATAATGGACACAATAATTTAGAAAGATAAGTCAAAAAGTGTGGCATGATAAGTATTATTATATGATATTATATTTTTATCATTTTGATAAAAACTACACATATGATAGAAAGAACCTTACATCATTCATGATGTCTCACAATAATGCACAATTATGTTAAAATATATTCAGGGAAACATTTTAATAGGATGTGTAAATAGCTATAGGTTTAATCCTTACTGTAATAATCTTGAAGAAAAATTAGAGAGGGTATTGAGTTTCACCATATAGTTTATGACTTTTGTTTAATGTGTTTTTTAGTTTTTTAGTTTTAGGTTTATAGTGTACTATATAGTGGGATCTCTATATCACAAGATATCATAACTAAGTTGTAAAATTCAAAGCTTTAGAATGCAATTTGTGAAGTAACCCAACATGAAAGGAAAAATTCAATGCAAAATCAAAACATGAATCTCCAATTAAGTCAAGGAATGAGGTGATGATAGTTAAAGTATTGATTAAGGACAATCAACAATCATTAAAAAATATATTAATGATGACACACTTAAAATATTATATTTTTCTCAAAAATGGATCACATGTCAGACTTAGGGGATGTACAATAAAAAAATAGATGACAAAAATATAACATGTCACATCAAAAACTCCCATCAGCATAACCAATGATCTAGGTTAATTAATCAATAATGTAAAATCATTAAAAAAATATTATAGTTAACTCAACAAAAAAAATGTGCATACAACTCAACATATTCAAAGTGATGTGTTAGATATATTCAAATGGGTATATAGATATAAACTAGGTCATGAAGAACACAATGAAATTACACACTTCTGAAAATAATATCTCTCTATGATTGTACCTAACTTAGTTAATTTCACATAGATTATTATATTTATAAGAACCAATTATGTTGAATCCATTATTCAAATGATACCAAAATAGTAACCATGTGTCATTCATAGTTGTTAATTCCTCTTAAGGATGTGTACAACAAAGAATGAGGTTTATTCTTGCACTCTAAAAAACCAAATACATTGATACAAGACTGTTTGACCTTAACAACATAACATAAGACAATTTTTTTACCCTAGATCATCTAAAACTAACACAAATAGAAGCCCTAGATCTCCAACACTCCCCATGAGGATATAATGCAGAGTGACTCATTAATCTCCCTAAATTTGGTGAATTATAAAAAGTGATGGTGAAAATTATCAGTTGATATAATGAAGGTGCAATCTATCTCTCTCAGGATGTCATAATATTCATCAATCCAATGACCATGGCATAGGCAACAAGACTTCTAGCTTGTGTTAAATCTATTCTATAATATAAATTCAAGTCCCCTTCCATTCACTTAAACACTAAGAAAAAATACATTAATGCATCCTTTTGGACCCTATCAACTCTATGGAGGATATTTTTGTGTGTATTCTCTTTGAATTCATCACAAATCACTTTTGGTAGACTACCAAAAGTGTGAGATAGGCTAGAAAAGGGATCATCAATATTGCATATTGAATGATTTGGCTACATGAGGATTTTAATTAGCTATAATTTTATGTCTTTGAGCTCATCACTAATATTTATAAGGTCATAACTGGAATGTCATAGGTCTTCTAATACTAGTACTTTTTATTAATCCTATGTATTATGTACTGGAAGTCTCTGTATGGGTTAGTCAAACTATATGTGTATTTTTTTCCTACAACAACATTTGTAGACATGACCTAGACTAAAATAGGCCTATACTATGAAAAACTATCAGATTAAATGTGTAATGGGTGGAAGCTCAATATCTCATATTTTCATACCCTTGGGTACTCACAGGAGTCATGTAGTATTTGGGGTAACATGCTAAAATCACTAAGCTCCACAATGGGATCCAAATAAGATTTCATGAGCTTCTAATGCATCAATGACTTCCTTGACATTTTTCATGGATATGTTGAATGCGTAAGTGGAATATTTATGACAAAAGGCTCTAGCTTCCCACTCCATTCTACAACTACAAACCATAACTACATAATCATAACATTCATTCAATCAATAATCAACAACATAATTACAAGTAGAGGTACATGCATTACCAAAAATAGAAGCAACCCCATCACAAAATATTATAGGGAAGAGGAAGGCACCAACATGCATAGCATCACCACCTCAACGAATGGAAAATATGCATAGTACTAAATCCTAGAATTATGATAAGATTATCCCACATATTACTATAGAATATGATCTAAGTTAGTTAGGTTTCATAGCAGAGGATATGTATATATTAATGATTGAAGACATAGGCACTAAGGTATATAAAGAAGAAGAATAAAATAGATTTTATTTTTGAAACTAGTGTGCATTTGTTAAGTGTGAAAAATGTTCTAAATATACTTCTCATGGGCATTCCCATACCTTCTACATAGATAATTATTGATAAAATGGTAGATGATAAATAAGACACATGCATGATTATTAAGATTTTTGAGGGAGCACCATTTTTAGGGTCTTCACAAGTACAAACAAATCCATAAAAATAAAGAATCCCACAAAAACCATTCATATGAAAGATACGGACCCATATTGTGCTACTAATATCACCAACTATTACATATCATATGGGTTACTTTTCTAAAAAATGACCAGTTGAGGAATTTGAGTTGTAAGAGGCTCATTTGCAAGAATAAAAATCCTAGGAGATAATGCAGGATTACAAGTGGTTTAAGAATACTTTGGTCTCTATATATAGATAAAAGAAACCACCACGCACATGAAATATTATGTAAACAACCTCTTCATCCTCTAATGCATATTTTTTCTCATCCTTTGATTATTCAACACCTATATGGGAGCCACAAGAGACTTACCAACCACATCCTAAGCAACCAACCATAAAAGAAGATATTTCAATAAAACATCAAGCTACCAAGGATAAACTTGAGCATGAGAAGTCTTAAAAGGTAGATATGAACAAGGCTATAAAAGAGGAAAATATCAATGATAATAAGAAGAGTAAGGAATAAGTGGCATGCAAGGTTGTCGAGGAGGATTAGAGGAAGAATAAATAGGGAGAAAAAAGAAGAAGCAAGATGAAGAAGCTAAAAATAAGGAGAAAGAGAAATAAAATCAAAAAGTGAAAGTAACATAGAAAAAAAAAGTTGAAGATGATGTAACAATAAAGGTATAATAAGAGGAGAAAAGGAAATAATTATTATAAAATTAGGAGGAAGAAATAAAAAAAAATAGTCCAAAGATCAAGTGACCAAGGACTAGGCAAAGGCAACTGCCAAAGAAAAGGTAGAGGTAGAGTGAAAACACAATAATAAGTTTCACCAAAGCATGAAATATATTCCACCAATAAGGGTGTGATATCTAAGGTCTAGTAGACATTTTCCACATCACAAGGCTTGAGGTCCACTCAAGGAAATGCATAAGAGCATACATCTCAGCATAAGCCACATTTCTCTAGCTAATGGTTATGGGATGTACCTACATCCTCAGCCTGATGGACAACCTTATCACTTCTAATGGTAGACATAAATAATGCACCTATAATTTATGTCACTTCTACTTTGGCTCTTACCATAATGTTATAGGAATCATCACTTGATTTGGCCTAGTGACCCTTATCAAATAAAATTGAGGGATTAGCTACATTTTAGGAGTCTTTTACTTTGAAGGCTTATATACTATAATAAGAGACATCATAGCTAATGGAGTAAAATATAGATTTACACCTCCACCTCACAAAATATTAACAAATGATAAATTATGCCTAGCTTGATTTGGTCACTCAAGTCTTGGGTGACTATGTCATGTCTGAATAAAATTAATAGCATCCCTTTTATCCTAGCTAATAAAATATTGGCTTGTTGTTTAAAGGGATAAATCAAACATCATTTATGTCATAGGGGAATTTTTTATTTATGTCATTTTAATAGATAATTTTATCCATCATGTTGAGGGTGCAAGGAAATCCCATAACCATTGGATAGAGAATTGTGGATTGTGATAGGATGCCTCTATAATTCATCCCCTTGAATGGACCCTGAGCCTTGTGACGTTGAAGATGGTTGTTGGACCTACTATATAACCACCTTATTGGTGGGTTTTGTTTATTGTTTCACTATGAATTCTACCTTTGTTTTAAGCTCTAATTTTACCTTTTATTTTTTGGATACCTTTACTTGGTCCTTTGCCACTTAATATTGAACCTACTTTTATGTTTCCTCCTCCTATTTTCATAGGACTTCTTAAAATTTTAACTCCTCTTATACATTTTTTTTTGCATTAGCCTCAACCTTATTCTTCTATTTTTCTTTCATTTCTTTATTTTATCACTCTTTATATGTATTCTCATCTTCATCATCTTACTTCTTATTTTCTTCATCTTGTTTCTTCGTCTACTCCTCATCCTCTGTAGCCTTGGATACCAATTCTTCCTTCTTATTATTATTTTCCTCTATTCTATAATTATTTACAATTACCTTTTGATCCTTATACTTCTCAATTTGATCCTTGGAAGCTTGATCTTTCACTATGATATATTTTTATATGGTTGGTTACTCAAGTTTTGGTTTTATAGTCTCTTATGGCTCCTACATAGGAGTTGGGTTAAGTGCATAGAGTTGGGGGACAATTTCATGGACATTTTATCATAGCACATATAAATTATTTCATAACATGTATGCATTATAGGCATAACATTTATGCATTATGATTTTAAATCTTGGTAAACATTGATCCTATAATGTGTACATGTTATAGTGTGTACATATTTTTTCTTAAGAAAATTTTAGTTGACTAAAGCATGTGAGTTTGAAATATGAAAAAAATAAATCACATATGTGTTATAATGCATATACACTAGTGTGTATGTGTAATAGTGTGTACAATCTATAAATCATATGCATTATGGATCAATAAAATAATTCTAAGGTGTAAAATGCAAA
Organism: Torreya grandis; assembly: GCA_037957365.1. NCBI lineage: Eukaryota > Viridiplantae > Streptophyta > Pinopsida > Cupressales > Taxaceae > Torreya > Torreya grandis. The sequence continues at coordinate 10,272 of JARHVA010007053.1, forward strand.
ATTGGGATGAATTAGGAGGTGGGGGGGGAAGTTTTTCTAAAATAAATATGATTACATTTATATTCCTTGTACTTCAAATTTCTTTTAGTAAATATAATAAAGTAGTGTCCTTCTAAATCTCATATATTTGGTCTCATACTTTCACACCTGATAATGTAGGATATGTTTTTTTAATATCCAATCTAGTCACTAATTAAGCATCTTTTAGGATTTTAGTATTGAACCTAGGGATTTCATAGCATAATTTTTTTAATTGATGTCCATTTTGGGTAAACATATAGTCATTTTTAAGGTTTTTGTACCTTTTGGGTTTCCTTTTGGCATTTAAAGGAGTCCTAGCTTTGTCAAAATTTAAGCTTATAAACTAATCACTTTGAATTTAAGCCAAAGTGGTGTGATTGAGGAAACATAGGTCACATTGATGACATATGCATATAAAATGACCATTTGCTCATCATCCCTCCCTCATCATCCCTAATAACTCCCTCATCATCCTTAATCACTCCCTCATAGACCCTAATTATCCCTCATCATATCTAATCATATTAATATTTTCCCTAATCACTCCCTCATTGACGCTCACCATCCCTCATCATCCTTAATCATTACTTCATTATCCCTAATCATACCTAATCACTCCATCCTGATCCTTTATTATCCCTAATCACTCCCTCACTAGCCCTTACCATCCCTCATCATCTATAATCACTCCCTTATCATACCTAATCACTACCTCATTGACCCTCACATCCCACATCATCCCTAATCATTAATTCATCATCTTAAAACACTCCATCATCCCTAATCACTCCCTCATTTACACTCACCATCCTTCATCATCCCTAACCATTCCCTCATCATCCCTAATTACTCTATCATTAACCCTCCCCATTCCTCATCATCCCTAATTATTTCCTCATCGTCCTTGCTCACTTCCTCCTCATCCCTCCTCATCCTTAACCATTCTCATTTATACCTTGATGGTGGGTGCAGTATCTTCTTGATTTTGATTAATTAGATTATATTCAAATTCCAAATTTTAATCACTTAATTAATTCCCAACTAAACTCTTATTTCACTCATCCTCTTTCACTCAAATAGGGAACTAAAATATATCATCTAATCATCACATTAGATTCAAATATGTATATGGATATCCATACCTAAACCATGGAGAGAGAGTGTATCAAGAGCCCTAGGCTAGAATAAATAGCTAGGAAATTAAACAAAGAGTGGCATGTAATTTTATTACTTGAATATATTTTGGTATTTGGTCATCTAATCATACCAATCCCCAAATTTAGAATCTAAATTTATATCTATATAGATAGGTTAACTAGAGACTAGTTGAGAATTCCAACCCCAACCCCATAATTGACTTCTCATTTTATCTATATATAATTGAGAGTGTGTCCATAGTAAACCAGATTTCTAGATAGATAGATAAGTGGTCATTAATATGGTAGAATTTGTTCCAATCTGATAGATAGTATACCCAACCCAATTTATACCCAACTTGATCTATGAAAGAAATAAAGGGCATATGCTTTAATCTAATATATTAGGGAGGGAATAAATTTAGCTATCAAGGGAAGTTTTCCTTCTTGATATCTAGCCTTGTTTTTTTACTATATTAGGGCATAACTATAAAGGTAATTTTTATTTTTGATAGATATATTTGTTTTTACCCTACCTACTTAGTTATGACCTATATGATAAGGTAAGGGAATCTTTATTTTGGATATATATCTTCATTCTTTTCCTAATTACTTACCCAATAGTGAATAGATTCTTAGCTATCAAGGGGAGTTTTCTTCTCAAAACATATCTTCCATATATTCTTTCCCTACCTACATACCTATGCCCTAGCTACTTATATTTTATTGCTAACAAGGGAAGCTTACTTCCTAATAGATATAATGAGAAATGAAATTTTAAATATTGTTACATATGTAATAGTTGAGTATTTCCTACCTAATTTAGCTAACTCAGCATGACCTACCTACTTTACCCATTTGATTATGCCCTACCTAATTGAATATCTCATCCATATATTGATCTTGAGTATGCCATACATAAATAAATGATTCATATCTTGATCTTTAATATTCCCTACATACCTTATTATACTTGAGTATGCCCTACCTACCTTCTTATACTTGAGTATTCCCTACCTAATAATATACCCAATCCATATTTTGATCTTGAATACCTATATCTAATCCTAAT
>JARHVA010007053.1:15000-62500 GCA_037957365.1 Torreya grandis
CCTCATCATCCTTAGTCACTCCCTCATCATCCCTCATCATACATAATCACTCCCTTCTCATCCTTTATCATCCCTAATCATGCCATCATTGACCCACATCATCCCTAATCAACCCTAATCACTCTTTACTCCTCCATAATAATTTCATCCAATACCTTTATGGTGGGTGCATTGGTGTTTTTCTTATGCCTAATCATCCATAGGGATTAATTTCTCTATATTTGTTAGGATTTTGCCTCTCCTTTTAAGATATGGCTTGGGTCTTAAATCATGAATTCAATTAGGTATAAAGTATTGAATATATGGCATAGTAAGATATATATGATTATAAATAGATGAGTACTCAAGATCAAGATATGGCTCAGGTATTTTATTGGGTAGGGCATACTCAAGTAGGTAAGTAAAGAAGAAAAGGTAGGTATGACATAATTAAGCAGTTATATTAAGTAGGGCATACTTACATAGAATAATTTAAGTAGGGCATAATCAATATCAAGATATGGATTGGGTATTTAGATAGGACATACTCAAGATCAAGATATGGATCATATATTAAATTAGGTAGGGCATACTCAAGTAGGTAAAGTATGTGGGGCATACTCAATTGTATAGATATATTACATGTAACATGATTCATAACTTCATTTATCATCATATATATCATGAATCAAGATTACCTTGCCAAAAATAGAAGATAAGTAGGTAGGGAAAGAATAAATGCAAGTAGTAGATTGGGAAGAAATATTCCCTTGATAGCTAAGAATCTATTCTAGAAAGGGAAAGTATGTAAGATAAGAATGAATCTATATATCAAGGAAAAATCTTCCCTTACCTTATCAGGTAGGGTATAGCTAAGTAGGTAGGGTAAGAATATATATATATATATATATATATATATATATATATATATATATATATATATATATATATATATATAATAAATCATCCCTTAATAGTTATGCCTTAATCCAAAAGAAATTCAAAGTAAAATTAGATATCAAGAATGAAAACTTCCATTGATATTTATGTCTTACTCCCTTTCTATCTATAGAGAAAGAAATCTTCCCTTGATATTATATTAGGTGAATTGAAACTATATATCAATAAGGAAAGATTTCCTTTGCTTACTCCTTTGCATAGATGAATTAGGTATGTAAAGCTTCCATTTCCTTATTAGGGAGGGAAAGTTTGAGATCTTAGTATGGCCTTGAAATTATTTTCCCCCATATATCTATGTTGGGGCAATAATTCCTATGTTATCCTTTGATATACCTTAGTGGAGACCAAGGCATACTTATAATATCATAAGGCCCTAATTTTGCCTTTAGGGTTCATTGGGCCATGTCCAAGCTCTAATTATCCACTCCATGATACACAAGATTAAGGATGACTTTCATTCCCTTCCTAAATAAAGTTGGGTATAAATAAAGTTGAGTATAGATTGATTTGGGTTAAGAAACCCACTTTACTAGCTACCAGATTAGAACACACTCTACTAAATTGGTGACCACCTATCTATATATCTTGGAATATGACTTACTATGGACATAATCTCAATGACATTTAAAAACATATATAAGTCAAATATGGGGTTGGGATTGGAATTATCAACTAGTCTCTAGTTTCCCCTATCTATATAGATATAAATTTAGATTCTCAACTCTAAGATTAGGATTCTTAAATGTCAAATCCATGTGTCTGTGTGTGTGTATACATATGTGTGTGTATGTGTGTGTGTGTGTGCACGTGTGTGTGTGTGTGTCTATGTGTGTCTATGTCTATGTGTTTGTGTGTGTGTCTATGTGTCTATGTCTCTGTGTGTGTCTCTGTGTGTGTGTGTGTGTGTGTGTGTATATATGTATGTATGTATATGTGTGTGTATGTATGTATCCAATATAATTTCATCCCACCCTTTGCTCACTTTCCTTCCTATTTATTATGGCTTGAGGCTCTGGATACAAACTCTCTCGATGTTCTAGGTGTGGATCACCATATATATCTTCAAATGCCACCAAAAAATTTGAAGATATCTCTGAGTTATTTATTTGAGTTAAATAGGATGAGTCAAATAAGAGTTACTTTGGTCCTTATTTTAATGATTAAAATTTGGAATTAGAACCTAGACCAATTGAGCATAAGTCATAAGACATCACATACACCATTAAGGTATTAGAGGGAGTGATTCAGGATGAGAAGGAATAAGGAGGGATGGAGTAGGGATGGTGATGAAATATTAGGGAGTCATTAAGGATGATTAAGGATGGTGAAGGTCAATGATAGAGTGATTAGGGATGATGATATAGTGATTATGGATGGTGAGGGATGTCGAGGATCAATGAGGGAGTGATTAAGGATGAGTAAGGATGAGGAAGGATTTATTATGGATTATGAGGGATTATGATGGAGTGATTAAGTATGATAAGGAAATATGGAGTGATTAGGGATAATTAGGGATAATGTGGGAGTGATTAAGAATGATGAAATAATGATTAGAGATTATGAGGGATGTTCAAGGCCAATGAGGGAGTGATTAGGGATGATTAGGGATGATTAGGGATGAGGAGGGAGTGATTAGGAATGATGAGAGATAAGGAAGAAGTGATTAAAGATGAGGTAGGATGGTGAGAAAGTGAAATTAAGATAAAGTGGCCATTTGATGTGTGTAGGTCATCAGTGTGACCTATATTACCCTAATCACACCACTTTGGCTTGAATTCAAAGTGATTGCTTTTTAAACATCAATTTTGACAAACCTATGACTCCTATAAATGTCATCAAGCAATCAAGAAGGCATAAAAACCTTTAAAATGAATATATGTTTACCAAAAATGGACATTAATTATAAAATTTATGCCCTAAAATCCTTAGGTTCAATACTTAAACCCTAAAAATGCATAAATATTGACTAGATTGGATTTTTAAAAATATATATCCTACATCATAAGTCATGATTCTATGAGACAAAATATATTAGATGTAGAGTGACCCTAATTTCTTATATTTACTAAAACAAATATAAAGTATAAGTTGACATTTATATTGTTTTATAAATGTTAACTTATACTTAATATTTGTTTTAATAAATTCCCCCCCCCCCTCAACCCACCTTCTAATTCACTCCTTTTTTTCATTATACCCCCTTAAATTCCTTAATTAAACCATAATGTGTATGTGTTTTTACGTGTACACATTGTTGAGCATACACGTTATAGTTGTTTAATATTTGAAATTTCCACATTTTTGCCTTTTACCCCTTCTAATAAATATATTTTTATTCTACAATGTTAAAGTAACACATACTTTCTATAGCACATACATGTTATGTTTTTTTTTAATTCAAAAACCAAACCTTTTGGCTCAAAAATGGCTTGGATTCACGATTCAAAGGCTTGGACCTGTCAACACATAGTTGAAACTGAGATCTTTGACAGAAGATAATGAAATTCAACTTCCATCACCAAATATGCTATAATTTAATAGTATAATTCATAAAATTATTACCATAGTGATGGCAATGCTCTCCTCTTTCCAAATATATGTTTTTGTTTTTCACTATTTTAAGGTTTATATCTATCTTGACTTCTAACTATGGATTTTTTAGGCCACTACATGCATCAAATATACATTCTTATGTATGTTTAAGTTTTTTTTTCATTGATCCAAATACAAAAAAAATTATGTGGTCACAAACTATGCCTAATTATATTCACTTTTTTAAAAAATAATATTTTTTTTAGTAGTTATGAAGGTCGTACTACTATTTATCCATTTTTTTGTCAATTTTTAGGATCTTTTTACTTGTAAAACTAATTAAAAAACAAATATTCATTAAACTTTTTAAATAAAATATAGGTCATAAACTACATGATCTGATCTTAATTTCCATAAAAGGGTTCAAAAAATACTAAACTTTGCTATAAAAAGGATGAACTATATGGATGACTATCTACTTTGTTTTCTTAAAAAATTAAGAGTTCCTCTTTAAATTTTAGCTTTTTGACCTAATTATACTTTTAAAAAAATTTAAAAAAAAGAGTGTTTTCAAAACTAGACTCAAAATTCTACAATTCATGTTCTTACACCATCCTCAAATTTTGAGTGTATCTATCTCAAATTATCTATAGGAGTTCAAATTTCTCAATTTTTAGGAAAAACATGTCCATGGGTAGGCCCATATTTATCCCCCAACTTTATGCACTTATCCAGTTAAAGAATCTAGAGATGAGAGTGATTGTGAATTAGAGTAATAAGAGGCTTATTTGATCATGTTTTTTATGTGTGTTGGTGTCTTTTATTTGGATGGAGGAACCAAAGTCTTATTCAACCACTTGGAAACATGAATCACCTCTTATGGATGTTATTCTGGCACTTGAGCCTCCTGCATATTAACTTCCTCCATTGGTTCTGGTTGAGAATGAACCCATACATTATACAATAGATATTTATAGTCAAGGCTTAATATGGATCATTTGCTTGTGTATCAATGTTTGATATGGGTTTCTATACTATTGTGGGCTTATTTATTACCCTAAATATGTTGCACCTAGTGTTGTCTCAAAAATTGCACCCATCTTATGTGTGCATTCTTCCTCTTTTACCACTATACTAATAATTATTTATGTAGGAGGTGTGGTAATGTCCACCAAAAGGATATCCAATACATTATTTTTCACTTCACAAGTGCACACTACTTTCTAAAATAAAAATTCTTTTTCTTATTCTTCCACATATACCTCAATGCTTATGTCCTCAATATTTGACTTGTACACATCCTTGCCTGTAATGTCCAAATGAGTAATATCATATTATGTAGTGATCTATGGATAATTTTTATCATAATTTCATGATATGGCACTATGCATATTATTATTAGATGGATGTGGTTATGTTTTACATGTTGGTGCTTTCCTCTTCCCCGAAACAATCTAGAATTGGGTTTTTTTCCTTCACCCAGTACATGTTCCTTTTATTGTGGTTCTATTATTTATTGGTGAGGAATTAGATACTATTCCCCTAGAGGTATTGATCATAGTGGTGGAATTGAGTGAGTAGTTAGAAAATTTTATTTAATAACTTTCACCTGTGCATACAACATATTGATGAAGAATGGTAAGGAAGTGATTGGTGCCTATGTAAGCTCATGAACTCCTATTTGGATGTCATCATGGAACTTTTTCACTTTAGTAATTTTCCCTAAATACTACATGACATATATAGGTACCTAAGGGTGTGAAAGGATAAGCTACTATATTTTCACCCACCATGCACTAAATCTTCCTAGTTATTCATAATATTAGCCTATTTTGGTCTAGACAATGTTTGTGAATGTGGTCACATGCTCAAAATCTATGTCTACATTAATTAGGTCATTTCGGTACTTATATTGCATGAAAAGGAGTAAAACTAGGAGTTAGTACTAGAATACTTGTGACATGTTATTTATGGCCTTATAAATGTTTTTAGTCAGTTATGAGACTAAAAAATCTATCTAATTAAATTACTCATTTATTCAAATCATTTAATATGCAATATAAATTACCCCTTTAGTATCCTATCTTACACTTTTGGTGGTATACCAAAAGTTCTTTGTGATGCATTTAGAGAGAATGCACACCAAAATATATCCTATAGAGTTTACAGGATTTCTCTAAATTCCCTACTATATTTTTCCTTAGTATCTGAGTGAATGGGAGTGGCCTTGTATTTATATTTTAGGAGAGATTTACCTAGAGCCACAAGAAATGTTTCCCTCACCATGGACATTGCATTGATGAAAATAGTCATGTATTGTGAAAAATGAATGGTACCCTCATTGTACTAACTAAGAAATGTCTTCATCACCTCATAGAGCTATCCAATGGTTGGAAATTTGATAAGGTGCTCTACATCAATTCCTTATGAATGATGTTATAATGTTAGGGCACCTGATTGCACTATTGTTGGCTGATCTGGAATAAATAAATTAGTTTTTCTTATGTCAATGAATTCAAATGGGTCTAGATCATGGTATCTTATTTGTCTAAGTGAAATACAAATACCCATTTATTACTTATGTGCATCTATGATGGGAATCAAAAAAATTGAACAATTCATGGCTATTTTTATACTAGTGTTTGAATGATAGCTTCGATTGAATATTTGTTGGCAAGAAATATGCATGTATATGAATGAATTAGACAAAAAACAAAGAATAATATTATTTAAAATAATATTTAATGTTATTATGTTATTCATGAAATTTTTTATATAGTTGTTCACACTTGAATCCATCTAACACATCGCTTTAAATGTGTTGAGTTGATTGGGTGCCATTTTTCTTATTGGATTAATTACAATTAGGTGTGGATGATTTGATGCTAGAAATTTAATCTCTTGAATCATTATTTTAGCTAATAGATTTTTTGATGTCATACATTTTATTTTACCTCATCCACTTTATTGTATTGTACATCCTCTAATCAAACACTTGATCCATTTTGGGAAATATGAAATCTTGTAAGTGTGTCATTATTAATTGATTTTTAAATTACCATTGATTATCTTTCCTCCATAATTTTTTTTCAACACCTCATTCTCAGACTCAATCGATGACTCTCATGTTGAATTTTGTGTGAATCCATCAATCTTGTTTGAATAGAGTTATAATCTCCTAATCACATGATAATTATAATTTATAGAGTGGTTATTATGTATTCCTTTTTCATGACTGCTTATAATCTATAAACCAATTGAAATAGAGTGAACACACTTTTATTTTATCCTATATGTCCATAAGATCATATAAATTTGATACTCCCACTTATCCTTGTGTGCATTGCATATTCTTGTGAACATATTTCCAATGAATTTGTTTGATATCTTTAACTACCCATTATCTTTTGGGTAATATGTTGTGATTTTGTGGTGCAATGTCATAAAATCCTCCATCAGAATCTTGATGGTGCTATTGAAGAAATGCATTCTTATGTCACTAACCAGCTTCATAGGGAATCTAAATCTAGTTATGATATTTTCATAAAGAAATGTGTTGCATAAGTAGTGTTGTAGCCTGGTGTGGTAGAATATTTTACCAACATAGTGAGGCAATCCATCACAATAATTATATACCTTTCATGACTACGTTTATTATCCATATTTATTGGTCATACAAAGTCAATTCTTTAATAGTCAAATGTTTTCTTAGCTAACATAGGGTTTAATGGCATTTAATATTTTTGATTAAGCATTGTCATCCTTTGTCATATTTCATAGTTTTTAGCTATGTGGTGTACACCTTGAAAAAAAGTAGGCCACCGTATGTTACTTTTAAATATATTCCTTGTTATGGATTCTCTTACAAAATGTCCACTTGTGGGTCCCTGATGCGACTCTTAAAGAAGTTAGGGTGGCTCATAATCCAAAGATACTATACATAGTACATCATCTTTTCCAATATTATATAGAAATAAATCGATGATGTTGAATGGAATTATTCTTAAGACTAGCTACTTCTTATCCCTTTCCACATAGTGCATAAGAAAAACTATTTGTTCAATAAAATTGGTTGTTTTCCATGTTTTATGGAATCATAGAGACTCAAAAATATATGGGAATCAAGTGATTCATTTTGGATCTCTTCAGGGTCATCTCCATTATATATTAGTCTCAAGTGATTCATCTTGGATCTCTTCATGGTCATCTCCATTATATATTAGTCTCAAGTGATTTGGTCTCACATTCTATCTCCCATGCTTTACATTGATTTTGAATTAAAATTATTGAAACTATATCAGCCACCTCAATATCCTTCCTCATAACATGGGATTATTTATAAAATATCATAAAGCATGGTGATCATTATAAAATTCAAATGTCATTACTAGAAGCTAATGTCTAAACTTATAAAGTACTAACACCATTTCTAGAGCTTCTCATTTTGTAGTTGTATAATTTTTCTCTACAACTAAAAGTTTTCAACTTGTAAAGTTAATGGGATGGTCCAATCCTCCATATTTTGGTTGTGATATAATAACTCCTACCATAGTTCTTGAAGTGTCTACATGAACATAAAATAGTTTTCTCCAATTAGGAAATACCAAAATGGGAGTTGTTACCATCCTTTGCTTTAGACCCACAAAAAAAGTTTGGCACTCACTATTCCATTCAAACCTAGTGTCTTTATGTAATATCATTTCCATGGGACTAGATATAGTTATGTAGCCTTTTATTAATTTCTCATAGTATCTTGTATTATCTAAGAATGATCACACCTCTATAGAGTTTTTTGGAGGGGTCATACCCACAATAACTATAATTTTGGCTTGGTTAACCAAAATCCCATTATTAAATACTATATAACCCAACATGACACCAAAAGGTGTAAAGAACAAGAAATTATTTAGGTTAAATGAAATATGTAGAGGTCAGAAGCATTCCAACATCAGTTTCAACTTAGATAGGTTTTGCTCAAATAAATCAAAAATATCCCAATGATCTAGATAGACTTTAATAAATCATGGATGAAGTCTTTAAATATAGTGACCATAGCTATAGAGAACACATCATGAGAATTATTCAACCCAAAATACATTAACCTATATATAAAATATCTCCACGTTATTACAAATGTGGATTGAGCTTGATTTTATAATGTGATTGGTATCTAATGGTAGCCATTAAACCCATCTATAAAAGAATACACTTCATGTCTTGCAACTAACTCTAAGACTTCATGTGTGAAAGGAATTTGGAAAGGATAATTAATAGAAACATCATTTATCACACATTGATCACCACATACTCTTATTTCTCATGACTTCTTAAGATACACCACCATTGGATTAACCTAGTCTATTTTTTCCATTAAATAGATAATGTATGCTTCTTGTCTATGATCTAGTTCAATATTTACCTTAAAATTATTATTGGGGTTTAACCTGTAGGGGAAATTTTTCATAGGTTGTGTGCACTCCTTTATCTCTATGTTCATCTCCCCTAGTGAAGCATCTACACATTTTACTTATGTGAACTTTGTTGGAAATTCATCCTAATAATCTCATAGTATTTGTAGTGAAATCTCATTTTGCATCTAGTAGTCACCTAAATTTGCAAGTTTTGACATAGATTATATCCCAATATTCCCTAAAAATATATTTAATGGATTGTGGTATATTTTATTAGAATCCTTTGGAAAATATTATTGAAATGTTCAATGTCCTTCTTGCTCTTGAATATTAAGATTTTACATCTATTGATCTTCAATTTGGTCTATGATTTTGGCTCTAGGCTCCTCCACTTTTTGTGTTGGTTAAAAAATCCCTTTAAATATAAGTCTTCATCCCTATCATTAGACTCAACATGTTCCTCCTTATCGATTATTTGATTGAAATATTTTATTAAAAATATATCTCTCTCTTTACTCTCTCTATATTTTTTAAATATACATTCTTATGCCATGGTCACTTCAATTGACCATGGCATAAGAATATATTAATTTTTTATTGGTCTTGGTGTACTAATCAATTCTCATATTTGAATAAAATATTATTGGACATGTGGCCAATTTTTAGTCTCCATTTTTCACTCTTGATGTATGTACCATGTTGTTGCAAGTGTTGTCAATGTATACTTGAATACATGTACCCAATATTTGGGTTATACACCCTAGGTAGGCCATACATATACACACATATGGATGTGTATTTTTAGGAATTTGCATTCCTATTAAAATGGTCACATTTTATTCATGGTAAGTGGTACTTGGAATCAAGCTTGTAATAGTTCATAAGCCTTGTCCCATTCTAATTGGTTAGTCTTATGGAGTGCCCACCAAGTCATAGTAATTCCCTTTAATGCATATTTTAATGCATTTATCCTCTAGTCAATATTAGTCACATAATGTTTTAGTTTGAATATGAACTGATCTAAGTTGTGATATGAAAAATATTGAGGCAGTTGGTATTCTATGGTAAAAATCATTCACATTAGATGTACTTCATGATATCCTCTTACCAAATTTAACATGTCAGTGTATGAATCACCATTGATTGAAGATGCAATTTCCCAAGGTAAAAGAAAATATTTTGTTGGATTAATATAGTCCATGTCTTTCACACCTAATTTTTATAAAAAATCCAATTTAGACCTTGTTGGTGATTTCATAGATGGTGACTTACATTACCTTATTTCAAACTATAGAACTTGTGCCTTCATTATCATAGGTCTGTAAGAGAGTTGTTTAGTTTGTTTTAGTTTCTATTGAGGCTCTGTTTATATATGTAAAAGCAGATCTTTTTGACTCATAATGCATTATGATTATATTATATGCCCACCTTGAAATAGCTATTATCTACATAGGCAAAGGGTAAATTCATCTCTTTGAGTATTATGTATGGCTTGATCTCAATTTTATTTAGTGTTATAATGATAATTTTATCCCCTTACTATGCCTACAACTAGTTTGCATTGTAATAATTGTCATATTTATATCATAAGATAAATTATTACTAATCAATTAAAGGTAGGGAATTTCATTAGTCTTCATTTCAATTAATTCAAAATCTCCTTATAAGCTTAGGTCAACAACATTGATTTCCACATCCTTCAGTCAACCAATAGGATCTACCCTCCTATAGTCTATGATCTTAGCATTACTGGACTATAATTGAGAGTTAGTAATATAATAACTTTCCATGTTGATTGAGGGATCATATTGACTATGCTTCCAAAATCAAACATAATGTTTGGTACTTTATATCCTACCAATTCAATATCCATGTAGAAGTCAACATCTAAATTCTTCTTAGTCTTTGCATACCATACTACCTTATTTATGTGCTTATGACCTCCCTATGTGTACTTCAATATGTTATGTAGTAGATTTTTAATATTTTTATATTTGTATTCATTTATTAGAGTACTTAAAGTTTTAGAAGATTGGTCAAGGTAGTAATTAATCCCTATTGTCTCATGATGCACATAATTTGTCCATGGATCTACACATCAATGCTTACGGCATCACCCACTGACATAGAATGTTATTTAATGTTTTGTATAACTTGAGCTATTTGGTGTAGATAATCCATTTTGACCAATTTCATGTTTAAACTTAAATCAAAATGATTTTTTGCAATCACACACAATTTTGATCAAAAATCACCAAAGGACCCAATTTGATCACATAATTACCAGTTTAATCTGAAATCACAATGAGACATCCCTAATTGGGTCAGTGAATCATATCATAATACTAATCTTATAAAATGCATCTTGAATCAAATCAACCATTTGCAAGTGTTATTATAATTTAATTAAATTAATATTTGATTAACAAAAAAACATTGTAAGTTCACCATTCTTCTAATTGTCAATTAATCACCTTGATTAATTAGCCTAATCCTTCTTCTAATAGAAAATTTCATGGATTTAGAATTATCTATTTTTCATAAATCAAAATTACAATATTACTTCATCTAGTGACATCATAAGGAGAAGTCAATCAGAAATGAGAGGAGTGAAATAAATCTCTTACACTCTCTTTCACACTCCTCCCTCTTACACTCTCTTACACACTGCAAGAGGTCATTATTTCAATTATTTTCCAAATATATTCCACACTCCAAAAATTCCTTAAATGGAGTTTATTACACACTCCATGTATGAAATCATGAATTTGAGGGTTCCTTTTCCCCCCTTCATTTGGAGATGAGATGGATGGCTCACATTAATTCCAAGAGTCTATAAATACAAGGGCCTTTGGCCATTATAGGAAATTTTTTAAAAGTAAACTTATTATGCATAATTTTTTCAAGAGATTCAACCTTTATTAAACTATTTCAAGCTAATATATCAAGTGGAAACAAAGAAATACTACTCATATGTGGAGCCACCATTGCTAAAGACTACTAGTTCACAAGCTGAGCTCATGCCTCTTCAAATTGGTTAATAAGTGGGGCGTTCAAGGAAGGTAAATGTTGTTATTTATCTTGTATTTGATTAATTTTTGGTGATCTTAGATCACCCTAGGGAATAGGCTTAGATATTTAGTTATTCAAGTTGTTTTGGATTTATATTCACTAACAATGGACTAACCCCTTTTTATTCTTTTTCCTATATAATGGCATGCCCAGTGGGACCTAACACACCCCATAAACTCTTATAAACCCTTATCATTATTCTAATTACTATAATTAACCTAATAAATAGTTTAATTCACATCTTTTTCTTCAAAAAATTACTAATTTATGTTTCAGATTTAATTATTGAATTAGCCCTACTAAACAATGATTTCAACTGCAAAATTAGTGAATTTAAATTTCAAATTGATGAATTTGACCCTCAAATAAAAAAATTCACCCCTCTATTCTTTTTGTTTTGTGACATGTGTAGGTTTTCATTTAAGTGACAAATTTGCCTTGCTAAATAGTGATTTCACCCTCAAAATCAATGAAGTTAACCTTCAAATCAGTGAATTTTACCATTAAATTGATGAATTCAACCTTGTATGATTTTTTTGTGTTGTGTGCAGGTTCAAATTGAATCAATGAAATTAACCTTGAAATTGGTGAAATCAACCATGAAATTGGTGAAATTTCACTACATAATGGTGAAATTGACCTCAAAAATAGTGATATTGACCATGAAAGTAGCAAAATTACTCATTTTTATGCTTGTAGAACCTATCTTCTAGAGGCCATAACTTTTAACTCAAGTGTTTTTTTGACCTCTCATTTGTGGCAAAATGAGAGTATTAAAAATAAGCATGCATAAAAACTTTTTTTTCATGAAAATGGATTAATTGCTCAAGTAAATGGTGAAAATACCCATCAGGTATAATGTTTCCAAGTAATTAGTGATTTTGACCTAATCAGTGAAATTTCACTTAATAATCAATGGAAATGCCTTGGTTCTATGTTTTTATCATATAGTATGTGTTCTGTGTAGGTTCTTATAAACAATGAAAATGTCACTGCTAATTAGCGAATTCACCTCTATGTACTAAGGCTGGAAGTTGATAAAACACAAGAATCAACATCCCTTGCTAATTCAAAATCACTTTTCAAAATACTAATCACTTTGTTTGTAGGACCTTGATCAAAAAGTGGATTTTAGACTGAGATCAAAGCATTTTATTTTCATAAAATTCCTAATTTCAGATTAAAAAGAAATCATATTTTAAATTTGGGATTAAAGATAAACAAACATTTCATTTTGGGTTTTAAAAACTTGTTACTTAGTCAATTCCCATCTTGATTTTCTTTTTTTAATCTTTTTTCAAGTTGTGAGTGTCTTGTGTGGTTATTTTCACATATGCTCTCCCCTTTTTGGTGGCCTAGAAACATGAAGTACCAATTTTTTTTAGCTCAATCATGGGATTCTTTTGAATCAAAATAACAATACCTTCCTTTTATTTTGACTATGCAGGGTGGAGTTCATCAGCGTCTTGAAATTCCAAAGGGTGTAATGACTAGGACTTCATCCCCTAACATTTTTACTAACCCCACTTATCCAATAGGGTATATAAATTAAGGATACACTTAGTTGATATTTATATGAATTATCCCTCAGACCTTGATTTTTCTAATAGCACTTCAATAAAATCTTATAGATGAAGTTTTTATGAAGGGATAAGACCCTTTGTCAAATGGCCAATTAATTTTTGAAATCTAATTGATGTATTTTTGCCCCTCGAGGACCATCTATAAAGCTAATGAAAATCCCTCTAATATTTCCTTACACATACGAACCTTTGAGACAAAGGTTAGGATTAAAACACCACCAATAATTGTATTTAATTATTTAATGAAATATTAAACTTTTAATTATCTAAAATGTGAGTATTTTGAAGGATCAAGTGATGTGATGTATTATATGTTTAGCTATTAAAAATAAGACCTTGTGATTAATTTCATGATTATTGTATCCAAACTTATTTATTTGACAAAATCCATTCAAAATCAAGACACCAAATTTATTGATTCAAACCAAGATCAAATGCATGAATTTATATCTACTCACACAAAAAGGTGTTACTCTATTCATTTTCCAAGTAAAAAATTACTCTTTCTAGATATCTTCTTGCACCTTGTCGCATACCATTCTTGTCTAAACCACATGGTTAGGTTGTCAAATTTGAACCAAGTTTTGAATTCTAAGGGAAATTACAAATTACAAATCCAAACCAATTCAATACCAACGATACAAATTCTTATCCAAATTAATTTGATATGCCATCTTTTTTAGTCCTAGCATAGTCCTATTTCAAAGGCAATTCTAATCAACATTAAAATTTTGAAGTCAACCTTTTTGAAATTCAAAAGTCAAAGCCTAGTTTAATCATAATTTAACATTGTCCAAAGTCACATTCATTCCAAATTTCATGTATTCCAAGTTCAATGATTCCTAAGAGTTTTTATTTAATTGTAAATCAAGTTACCAAGATAAACCCATCTAATTCAAGACCAATTTTTAACGTTGTCAATATCCAAACATTAAACATTTTCACCCAAAACCATTTGATATACCTAACACTTGTGTACTTTTGGAGACACATTAATTAAAAAAATTCACGTTAACAACCCTTCTCTTAGGTTCACTTCAAATTTGAAACCAAGTACCAAATTAAGATGAGTTGAAAGTATCCAAGCCTATTTCAAAACAAATATCATAAACCTAAACATGTTGAAGTATACACATAGTGGGGCTATCTATAACCCC
The DNA here is from genome assembly GCA_037957365.1 of Torreya grandis. Classification (NCBI taxonomy): domain Eukaryota; kingdom Viridiplantae; phylum Streptophyta; class Pinopsida; order Cupressales; family Taxaceae; genus Torreya; species Torreya grandis. Next base: position 29,695 of record JARHVA010007053.1, read on the forward strand.
TCTTTGATGAAGAGGTAAATTACAACCCATACGGGTATGAAAAATATGTAGAGGATGAGCAATATCAATAATTCCTTTCCATAATTCCATCTAATATTAAACCTAAACAACATAACCCATACCTTGAATTCAAACCACATAATGTCAAACAAGGATAATAACAATTGTACCTTACACCTGTACCATTTGATAGAAAACATAGACCTAATAAAATATACCTTGTGAATGCATCTAGTTCTGAATACATACATGATAAATTTACACAACTCTTTGATAATAAATATGAACACCTCATAATATTGCTAAAAAATGGGGGCTAAATTTCCTATGGGATTTCCTCTGGAAGATTTTCATTATTTGGTTATAAATCCTAAACAGACACCCCTTAAGTTAATAGATAATAAATATACTTCTATCCAAAATTAGGGTTTTTTCAAAGCTCCCAATCAAGCTTATTAAAGTTTAACAAAGGAAAAGGTCAACTAGTTGACCTTCCTACACAAAGCCAAATTATTGCCTCTCAAATATAATAATCTAGTCAATTATTGGCTACTTTAGTCAACTCTTTAACTGCTCTCCAAATTTAAAATCCCACATTAATAGAGTGAAATAATCTATCCAAACAACCAATATATTTCTTATTCCATTCCACACCCAATCCTAAGCCGTTTTATAGCACCATGTTAATTATAAATTTGTTTAACACACCTATAACTGAAAGCAATCTTTAACCTAATACCAATCCAAATCCTCCCATCGATTCTTCCCAACATGTGATGGACAACTCCCAACTAGTACATTTCAACCCACATCAAGTACCATTTATGACCCAACATAGATTATGAATAAACCCTTTCTTTTAATGTCCTAAATACATCTCAATAATAATAGATTGTAAACACTACTAGTCCACAAAAGTTGGTTTCACATACTCCAACTAATCTTCCACCTCAACAGGGGGCAAAAAATCCTCCACATCAATAAGTTGAAACCAATCCTCCACCTCAATAATTGGAAACTAATCCTCCACCCTAATAAGTTATGACTAATCCACTACCATAACAAATGGTAGCCAATCCTTAATAGATGTTTTATAACCATCAATGTGTTTCTTCAAGCCAACAAGTTTCACTTAACCAATAATAATTACCTTTCATAAAAAAAATCCCTATCGATCAATAGTAGGTTCCCATACATTCCTAATTGATACCCTTAAATACTCAATGAACTATTCATCCATTCATACCTTAGTTCTCTTCAAATCAATATCACACTCAATATCAAGTTCTATACCAACAAAAAATACCTTATCAATAATATAACCCTAATCATAGGTTGAATATTTTTGGTGGAACCAATTGAGTACAAATTCCCCAATATTACATAACATATATCTATATGGGTCAAACAAATCCTCATTTGAATACTCAACAATATTTTCAAACTCCCTCTCATTTTGGTCCCACTTACCTAGACTTGTAAGAGGTGAAAGATGCAGTTTTTACCATCCAAATAGGAAACTAGGGACAAAAGTTCAAGTTACATGAGATATGATATTATCCATTTGATATGATTTATCTTCATATACCATTCCCACATCATTTTGAGATTCTAAAATTTTATAAATCTAAATGAAAAGATGATCCCAAGTATCAATTGAAATATTTTTTATGGCTTGTCAAGAAGCTACTTATAGTAGTATATATTGACTTCATTTATTTCACCGTAGTTTAGCTAGGTATGGCTTGGATTAGTTTCTCCATCTCCCCAAGAATTCTATGGATAGATTTGATGACCTCCTTGATAAATTCATACATCAATTCTCTTATAATGTGTAACTTGAGATAAATATAGATGATTCATGTTAGGCTAACCAATGAGGAGGATAATTTTTTACTAGTTATTTTTAATGGTGGTTTGCATTAGCTAGTTGATTCTCACATAATTTCCCTGATAAATAATTGGTTGAAGTTTTCACTGATAATCTACAAATCAACATAGTTTATAAGCTCAAACTTCACTGTGCCAATACATTTGAATAAATTATCACCAAAGTATTATAAATTAAACAAACCCTTATTGATAAAGGAGTTATCAAGATTTATTATCATAATCAAATTCAAAACAAGGCTCCACCACGACCTCTAACACAAGCTCAAGTGAATACATCAGATAATCCTAAACCATTCAATAGGAACAAAAATGTTGTAGTTAATGGAGTAAATAAATATAGATAATGTAAAATAATGCAACCATCACCTATTCATGCAACCCCACATATTCATCTTCCCACTATGTAAAGACCATCTACAAGAAGAGGTCAATACCAAAATTATGTTTTTAGTGATCTAGGCTAGCCAATCAAAACCATGTTTCAAAATTTAGTCATAACTAACATGATTATTTGGCCAGTACCAAAATCATTCCTAGAAGGCCAACCTAAACCCACTTATTATAGAGAACATAGTTCTATGAGTACCATCAAGTTAAAGGTCATTCAATTTATAAATTCATACAACTTCATCACCTCATCTAAGATTTCTTATAAAATGGTGAAATAGAGATGGATAATGTTACTTCAATGTCTAACCATAATTTGGGTATTTATCAAAATGCTTTTCCACAACATAATGCTAATAATTATAACTAATTCTAGACTTATAATTAGAACCAGAATAGGCCTCTTAGGATTCAAAATCCAAGCCAGATTTGATAGCAATAGCATCAAAATTGGAATCAATCTAAAGACACCCAATCCAACCAAGTTAGTTATAATAATGTCCCTTATGACTACGATAATGTCATAGGTCATATTAAAAATGCACATATATCCACTATTAAGATCAATCTAAGACAACAACCAATCATATCCAATGTCCATCACCATTCATTTTAAGACCTCCTCCCTCTTATGTCGGTAATCCTCCATTGGTTTGGATTGGCATTCATGTGATACAATGCCCAAAAATTACCATTTCAAGTTCTCATACCCCTTATTATAATTATCATAACCATTCACCAACTCGAGATTATGAAATCATAACTTAATGTTCTAAGGTTACCATCTAATTTCCCCCACATTCTTCCTCTAATAAACCCATTAAATGTCTTCCAATTTAAAATACCAATCCAATTACATTTGTTAATTATAAGCCATATGATATTATGGAACAATTATAAAAGACGCTAGTGTAAATTTCTATCTTAGACCTTTTGCATATGTCTAATGTCCAAAAAAACACATTGAATGAAATTTTAAGCTAATCCAAGTTTCTAAATGGCATTACTCCTGAAAAATTCCAAACACTTGTGAGTTATTGTCCCCTAGACAATAGTTTATATTTGATCAAAGTGATATGTCATCCTATTAGAATTAGCTACAGGATCTAATGAATCTAATAGAAAGTACAAACAAGAGATAATACATAATTGTATATCTAGGATAATAACTAAAATAAATAAATAACTCAAATATGATGAATTAATCTAATAATTCAATATTAATTTGATATAGATACACAAATATCCATTTCTTAAATAGAGCAAGGTGTACAAGATAAAGATCAGGGAACTCACACAACAAGTGTAGTTCAACTAATATCTAACTACATGAATAGTGGAGTGCAACTCCACACTAACAAGATAGGTATCTAACTTGTGTAAATGATCAACACAAGTTGACTACTAGTTAAGCAATCTTATCCTATCTTACCCTAAATAATGGAGTGGAACTCCACTTTAACAAGATAGGTGTCCAATTTGACTACTAGATAAGCAAGCTTATCCTATCTAGTGTAAATTATTAATAAATAAATAAAACTAATTACAATAAGTAATTAGTGTACTAGTCTAAATAATAAATACAAGTAAATGTAATAAAACAAATAAATGAACCAATACCCCCTCATAAGTGAAGCTTAGGTAGGGCTATGCAGATAAGAGTCCCAGCAATGTGTAGCCATATTAGGTACTATGTACAAATAGATGAGGAAAGGAGAAAACCCAAAATAAAAAAACTCCTCAAAATGAAGGTCTAGGAGACCCCCCATGAAGAACTAATGTCCCCTAAAGAACTAATGTCCCACACCCCGAAAAGAGATCGTAAGTAAAGGTACTTGATCTTAATGAAAGGTTTGGTAAAAATATTTTCGATCTACTCCTCTGTATGATAATATTGAAGATCAATTATCTCTACCTAAATCATCTCCTTGATAAATTGCATATAGATATCTATGTGTTTGGTTCTCTGATGATGAACTAGATTCTTGAAGATCTAGATATTTCTCTAGTTATGGTAATAGATGACTGATGGATTCCAAAATGGAACACCAAGCTTAGTGAGAATATTTTGAATCCAAATAGCCTCAGTAGTGGCATTAATAGCACCATGATACTCAGGCTCTATAGATGAAAGAATAATAGCATGCTGATTTTTTCTCTACTAACAAATAAGGCTAGATCCAAAGTGAAATTTGTAACCAGAAGTGGACTTACAATCATCATAATCACCAACCCAATCAAAATCTATACATCCCACAAAGTCTAAATTTGTACCTACTTTATAGTGAATCCTATATCTGATAGTGCCCTAAATGTAGCTCAAAATGTGCTTGGCATCTCTCTAATGAAGATCATGTGGTGTCTGCATAAAGTATGAAACCATGTCAATTGCATATGAAATATCGGATCATGTATGAGTCAGATAGATGAGGTTGCCTATAAGCTAGTGATACAATGTGGCATCAAATAAGGGAGTGGAACAATGAACCTCAATTCTAACTCCAGATAAGAAGGGAGTCAGTGTAGGCCTACAATTAGCCATGTGAAATTGAGCTAACAAATCCATAGCATACTTGGGTTGTGAAAGTGTAATCCCAAAAGAAGATTGTGCTATATGAATCTTGAGAAAATATTGAAATAGGCCCATGTCTATCATATAAAACCTATCATGAAGTGTAATCTTAACACTAGTTATGATGGATGTTATGTTCCCTATAATAATTAGATCATCAACATAGAGAACCAAGTGCAATAGTGAATCCTCCTATCATAGAATATAGACATTCAAATCTAAGTGACATCTTGAGAACCCAAATAAAAGAAAAAATGTGTCCATCTTGGAATACCAAGCCTTGGGGGCTTGTTTTAGACCATAGAGAGACTTATACAAGTGACACACCAATGAAGAATCTTGAATGAACCCATGTTGTTACTCTATATATATATCTCTTCATGAAGATACCCATAAAGAAATGTGCTCTTCACATCCATCTGATGTATAGCCCAACCATGAGTTTCACTAATAGCCAATATCAATCAAATGGAATTCATCTTAGCAATAGGTGAAAAGTTTTTTATATATTTAATGCCTTCCACTTGGGAAAAACATTTGGCCACTAAGTGTGCTTTATAATTATCAATATTTCCATCCATTACAAACTTAGTCTGATATATCCACCTACATCATACTAATTTTCTTACCTTAGGAAGAGGAACAAGATCCCAAGTGTTATTTCTAATCAATGAGTCATACTCTTCTTCCATCACTAAATCTCACTCAATAGTCCCTGTGGCTTCTTAAAAACATTGTGGATTAGAAGTTGTGGCAATGTAGGAATGTGGAAGATCATGTTATGACCATGTTCTCATTCTATCTAATGGATCCCTAACAAGAGGGTTTGCATCTACCAAAGTCTATCTATCCCATAAATGCATCAATGGGTAAGGATCTGGAGGAAGAGGAACATGACTTACTAAACCCTGCTAGGGAGGTATTACCTCATCATCCCTATGAGTAGATGAAGTAGGAGTATTATCGTAACTAATATCTGATTCTTCTAAGAAGAATGAGAAATATTAGAAGATAAGTCTAAAGGATTTTATTTAAAGTAAACACTTCTCACTATAACAAGCTCATGTGAATCTAGATCAATGAGCTGATATCCCTTAACACCATCAGGATATCCCATAAATATGCAAATCTCGTTTTGTTTTTCTAAAGCATGATGCTTATCTGAAGGTATATGAGCCCATACTAGACTACCAAAGACTCTAAAAAGATACACATCTAACTTCCTATTACACCAAGATTTAAGAGGTTTTATCCCCTTTAAAGCTTTATGAGGAAATCTATTTTGTATATATGCATTACAATTAATCGCTTCCACCCAAAACTCAAGTACTAATGATTTTTCATGAATCATAAAACTTACCATCTCTTTTAAGAGTCTATTCTTCCTCTCTGCTACACCATTCTACTGAGGTGTGTATACAACTAAATGTTGAAGATCAATTCCTTCAAGAGCATAGAATTATTCAAACTTCTTGTTCACATATTCCCTCCCATTATCTATGCAAAGGATCTTAACATTCTTCCCAGATTGTTTCTCTGCTAAAGCTTTGAACTCTAAAAATCTATAAAATACTTTACTCTTGAGCTTTAAAAAATAAATCCAAGTATATTTAGAATAATCATCAATAAATATGAGAACATATTAGGTTTTACTAAAAGACAAAGTAGGTAATGGACCCACTAAATCACTATGAATAATTTTGGGGACTTGTGTATCCCTCCAAACCTTCCCTTTATTAAACTTATCCTTTGGATGTTTGCCTAAGGCATAACCCTGACATACACCCCCTAAAAAATGAATCTATGGAAGTCTTGTAATCATCTCCTACTAACTAAGCTACTATAAATATCAGTAGTTTAGATGACCAAACCACTCATGCCATAGCTTGCTCATTGAATCAGTGTGTGAGAGAAAAGCTATAGAGGAATATTGGGCTACCAATTGGGAGAATGAATAAATCTAAGTATTATTTTCAAATTTTCCCACTGCAATGAAAGAATTATCCTCCAATTTTTTGATTGAAACAAAATCGGGTGTGAACTCAATTTTCCTACCAATATCAAAGTGGGTGATTTGGTAGATATAGATAAGGTTAGTTGATAATTATAGTACATAGAGGACATCTTCAAATACACCACTATCAACATCAACTATACCTTTTCATATGATATATACCTTAGAATCATCACCTATGAGAATATGAGGCAAGGAACGTAGTTCTAATCCATAAAATTGTTCTTTATCAAAACCCATATGGTGTAAAGCACCTGAGTCAAGTACCCATGACTTGGGAGAATTTTCTAGTGTAACTAGTGGTCTAGCTTTCCCTTTCCCTAAATTTAAAGGAGTGGAAGAATCCTTTTATTGATTGATGTTATTTTTTTTAGAAGACCCTTAAGGTCATCAATCTCTTTCTTCCAACAATCTTGTTCACTATGAAACCCTTTTTGCAATAAGGGCAATGAGTGTCAATCCTTTTTTGTGAATGCCCTTTCTTATTAGTGGATTTATAATCTCCTTGTGAGGAAGATTGTTGCCCTTTATTCTTATCTTTTTGTGACTTATTTTAAGTATTTTGCTTCTTTTTACTTGAACCTTTATTTGATGTTGATGTTGAAAATTGCTTATGTTTAGGTTGACTTACAACTAGAACTTGAGATCTGGATGACTTGATTAGACCCATAGCTATTAAATTTTCTTCTTCAGCCATTAGAATCTTAGATAATACCTTAAAGGTGGGAATTTGAGAATATGTGCCCAATGTGAGCCTATGAGTATAAAAGCATGAGATAAAGGATGAATATTCAGGACCTAATTTGTGTAAGGCACTAAAAATCAACTAAATATCCCTTTTATCAATTTTACATTTAGAAATTTGTGCTTGAAGATCTATGACTTTAGTGATGTAGTCTTGTATTGTAGTATAATTTTTAGGATCCAAACTAATGAGTTTCTTATCAATTTGGTAAACACAAACATCATCTATTTTGCCAAAAAATGATGCTAATTTATCCCAAGCCTCTTTTGGAGTTGTACATTTTTCAAGATGGAAAATAAAATCTAAAGACATGTAAGATCGAATGCATCTAATTACCTTAGTAGTTTCAAAGAGAAAGTAATGTAACTCTTTTATATCAGTAGGTGGAGAAAGAATATTTATTATGTAAGGCATATATCCTAGCATCATTAATGCATTCTAAGCATTTTGTTTCCATGTGTTATATGTGTATGTTGTTAATAGTGGGAACTTAAGATTCCCCATGATGCAATTGGAAAACAACCATCAAAAATTAGAAATAAAAATACAATACACACCACAAATCCCCCCTTTATTACTTTGGCACTTTATAAATGAGTGTAGTTACAAGGCTAGATTATAATTTTTCCAGTTTACAAAAAGCTCAATTAGGCCCTCTAGTCTAAAAGTACAAAAAAAATGCACTTTATTACAAAAATTTATGCACCAATGCATTATGCTCAAAAAAATATTAACTTTCAAAAAAAATGAGACCTCAATACGAGGTTATATGTGAAATTTATGAGCCTCTGAAGTTGCTTAAATGAGGATGGGTAAGAGCTATTGTAGAAAAACTTAAATTATGGAAAAATCTTGACAAATCTGGAAAAAACTATACATTGAAGAGCATGAAATTTTAAGCTATAATAAAAAATTTGATCAAAAATACCTCCTAGTGTTCAAATGGTGGGCTCCTAAAGTTTCCATTTCAAATTTGCCTGCTGATCCATGAGGCTTGTTAAAAAAAATTACCTGCATAGTCCATACAACCGTACCTGGGAGCAAAAAAAAATTTGCCTTCCAAGTGATTGTGTCTAAATTGGACAAATTTTATATGGATATATAGGTTTTGACACCTTATAAATGCAATCATGAGGTCTATTTTCCTCAAAAACACTTCAATTTTTAGGTACCTACCATATTTAGTCATGGTGCTTCTGGATCAAACCCTTACCAATTTCACCTCATGTGCCCAATTTGGATAAAATTATAGACAATTTTGAATATCTCAGGCACTCTGAACTTAATGGTGAGCTCAAAAATTCTCCACAAAACTCTAATTTGTGCCTAAATACAAAATAAAAAAACCTATCCTATATCTATATATTTTTCTCTTAAATATTTACCAATCTATAGATTTAAGATAGCTCTTCTACCATGTTAGAATTAGCTACATGATCTAATGAATCTAATAGAAAGCATAAATAAGAGATAAAATCGTAATAGTAATAAACAATAACTGTACATCTGAGATAATAATTTAAAAGATAAATAACTCAAATATGATGAATTACTTTGATAATTCAATATTAATCTGATATAGAATACATAAATAGCCATTGCTTATATAGAGCAAGGTGTATAAGATAAAGATCAGGGAACTCACACAACAAATGTAGTTCAACTCATATATGACTACATGAATAGTAGAGTGCAACTCTACACTAACAAGATACGTGTCCAACTTGTGTAAATGATCAACACAAGTTGATAACTAGTTAAGCAATCTTATTCTAACTTACCTTGAATAGTGGAGTGGAACTCCACTGTAATAAGATAGGTGTCTAAGTTGACTACTAGCTAAGCAAGCTTACCCTATCTAGTGCAAATTATTAATAGACATAATAATCTAATTACAATAAGTAATTAGTGCACCAATCTAAATAATAAATACAAGTAAATGTAATAAAGCAAATAAATAGACCAACACATCCCTTGGTCTTATTTATAATAACCCACTTTATATAGAGGTATTCATTTCTTAGCATAAATCCAAACATGTCCTCATATACAATGGATTAGGTTTAAATATTATAGCTTTGAATTTAGTCCAACAATTGGGATACATAGTATCATATCTATAACTAGATACCATTAAGATCAAGGCATATGATAATGAGGAATGAGAATCATTGTGCACTATCTGCTTACCTATTATTTTTGGGCCTTTAACCCATGATACTCTATGTCATGTCCTAGATCTAGAATTATCATATAATTTACTCCTTGGGTGAACTTGGATACATAAAGTACTTATAATAGCTTATATATTGCATCGATGTACCAAGTTCACTTACTCAGGTTTTGAGGTCATCATAACTAGATATTTGTAGCCATATCAATATTGTAAACATGTGAAGGTGAAATATGAAATCTACAATTATTTCCTTGGCTTGGATCATGTCTCTAAAAAGGACAAAGAGGTAGTTGTTCAACCATCTGAGTCAAATTTTATGGATCCAAGTAGTTTTGCATCTAATTCATCTAGACCACCTCCTCAAGTATCCAAACCTTTTACCATTTAAGATCTAGGCCTTAGTGAATATCACATTGGTAATGACTTTAATATTGTCAAATTACCTAAAACACCTAAATCATATGGTAGACATAAAGTAAAACTTGTTTGAATGGAATGGTGCAAGAAGGCTAATCCTCATTGAAAGGGACCCATTTGTTTCATAAAAACCATTTCAAAATATAAATAATAGATTCAATCTAATGATGACTTGTGGTTGTATAATGATGAGTTCACCACTTGCTACCAAAGCCAAAGGTATCCTATCCCAAACAAGATAATCGATACTCAAGCTTATCAAAGTAAAGGCCTCAAAGAAAAACATCAAGGACCTATTGAGATAATGTCTATTATTAAATACAAATTTATTTGAGGTATTGGATAAAAATCATCTATGGGTGACCCTTCAGATCTTGAGAGTGATACCTTTTTGATATCTAACAATGACAATGTCGATAGTAATATAGAGTCCTATTATAGCATCTATAATGAGTTAACCGACACCAACCTATTTGACCATAATGCCATATATAACATTACTTTCATGTCATGTTATTCCATCCTTTCCTTAATCATCCCTAATTAATTGATTGAGGCCAACAAGACTCACAAATACCATTGAATAATTTCTAGAACAAAAAGGCAATTTTTAAAGTTTTAGGCCTCATAGATGGTTTGCCAATTGGTGATCATAAACAAGGACTCATAATTACATTAGATCCTACCACCTATTTTATAAATTGTTTGAAATTACTTAGTAAAAAATATAATTAAAAAGAAAATGAAATATTAAGGTCCCAAAGTGAAAACCTCTTCAAGGCACTTTTAGACTAGGGAAAAAGTAAAGAAAAAGATGAGTCCCTTCATGAAAACATGTTTTAGGTGTCATTGGATGGGGAATTTCATCCTTATTTGAATGTATCCTATGGTGACATCAGTCCAAAATCCTCATGCCAATAAAAAATTAGTTTAGAATATCAAAAAGTATTTTAATAGTTGGTTCAAGATCTCCCTCATGCCTTTGTTAAGTGGCCATTACCAACCTTTGATAACTTGAATTCTTCATATATGGATGAGATCGATGAGCTAGTTGAGCCACTAGAGGATGATTATAAATTCACTTAGTTTAAAATTAATCTATAATATGGTTATACATTACTTGTGGAGGACACCATGAAAGTCACCATTAGAACACCATCTGATCCCAAATGGATCAAACTTGGAGTGCCCCTCACTTAAGAGGAACATGAGCTTCTTATTGCCCTCCTTCAAGAGTTTTTTGATATTTTTTCATGGATTTATTCAAATATTTATATTTTGGATCCTTATTTAGGTGTACATTACCTTGTTTTACAACCATATGAAAATTTGATCAAACATTAATTATGAAAAATGCATCCTTGTATTATCATCCTAGTTAAGAAAGAATTAAAGAAATTATTGGAGGTAGGTTGTATTTACCCCATAAATTAATCAGAGTGGATATCAAATATCCTCCTAGCCAAAAATAAGCTAAAAGTAATATACTTATGTATTTATTTTATAGATATTAATAAAGCATGCCCAAAAGCTGATTTTCATTTGCAAAACATTGATATGATTGTAGATTCCACAGCAGGGTATGAAATGTTATATCTTATTGATGGATTTTCAAGGTATAATTAGATCAAAATATCACCTGAATACCAATACAAAATAGTGTTTACTAATCCATGGGAGACATTCTATTATCAAGTGATGTCATTTGGCCTCAAGAATGTTGGTGCTACATACCAATGAGAAATGACTATCATCTTCCATGACATGATGTATGACATTGTAGAAGACTATGTGGATGACATTTTGGGAAAATCTAAGATTAATGTAGACCATCCAAAAGTATTATGAATAATATTTGAAAGGCTTTGTGAGTACAAGGTACATCTTAATCCTAATAAGTGTGTATTTGGTGTCACTTCTAGAATATTTTTAGGTTTCACTGTCTCTCCTAAGGGCATTGAGGTCGATCTAGCCAAGGTTAAATCCATTTCAAAAATGCCTTATCCTTTTAATCTAAAGTAGGTCCACATCTTACAGGTCAAAATTCAATCCATGTAATGCTTATTTTCATAATTTGTAGATAAGTTTCATCCCTTTACCCATCTTTTAAATAATGGAACCACATTTTTATGGAATGTTGACTGTCAACAGGCCTTTTAGAATTTAAAATAATAATTAGAAAATCCACTAGTCCTAAATCCATCAACACCTATAAAACCATTATTTTTCTATATTTTATCAAATTAACATGCCTTGGATACACTCTTGGCCCAACATGATGCTCAATGGAAATAAAAGTCATATATTATTTAAGTCAAACATTGGTTACCTATGAACATAATTACAACTAGTTTAAAAAGAATGCTCATAAATGATATTCATAGCCTATAATTTACAACATTACATGCTCAAAAAAAAAAACATTATTATATCCAAAGTGGATCCACTCAAATATCTACATACCAAGGCAACTTTTATTGGTCATATGGCTAAATTGGTCATGCTCTTATGTGAGTTTGAAATTGAATATGTACATCAAAAGGTGATTATGGGGAAAGTTATTACATATTAGCTTAATAAATCACCATTATTGGATACCAAGCTACTCACTTTTAGTTTCCATAATTATTCAATCATGACTATAGATGAGACCTCTTCTGAACTGTAACACTAGACACTCTACTTTGATGACTCCTACACATCTCATGGATTAGGAGCTGACATTATATTTATTACACCGTAAGGGATTTTATTCCAAAAGATTTTCATATTGGTTTCACTTGTACCAAAAACATATTATAATATGAATCACTCATTATAGGTATTTTTTAGGAATTAAAATGGAATATTAATCAACTATATGTTCATGGAGATTCTCGATTGATTATCAACTAGGTGATAGAATAATACTAGACCAAGGATGACAAACTCATTCCATACAAAAACATGATGGGTGCTCTCAAACAACACTTTTAACACATCCAATTTAAGTAGATACTAAGGTAAATAAATAATATTATAGACACAATGGTAATAATTATCTCATTAATAAAAATCAAAGATCAGGCTCTAGATTACCATTTTCTTATTGAACATCTTCTTAAACCAACTCATGAATGTTCATCATATGAAATTGTATGCAAAATTATTATTTCCATCTCACCATGGTACTTTGATATATAGGATGACCTCCATGACAACATTCTCCCTGTTAATATTTCCTATAACAAACTAAGAGCCTTTATTCACAATACCTCTTGTTATACCCTTATCGGTTCTACACTTTATCATAGAGGATATGATGGAACTATGTTTCATTGTTTAAATTTAATAAAGTATATATTAGTTATTAAATAAGTAAATGAAGGGATTTATGGGGCCCACACTAGTGGAAATGTCCTTACCAAGAAACTCCTAGATGTAGGGTATTATTAGCCTACTATGGAAGTAGATGCATGTGCCTATGTTAAGAAGTGTGTGTTTTGTTAAAAACATATGAACCTCATTCATGTTCCAACCTAAGCACTTTAGTTTATCTCCATGCCATGGTTTTCCACATGGTGACTTGATTTCATATGGAAAATAAATCCTACTTCTTCATATGGCCATAAACACATCCTTATTGCAACCGAGTATTTTACTAAGTGGGTTGAAGCCATCCCCCTAACTTACATAAGTAGTAAGCATATATTCCAAATTAAATTTTAACCAATTCATTTTCCATTTTATCACCCCTTTAACCTCATTCCTTACAATGATTTCTCCATAAAAAGTAAGGAGGTTAAAACCCTTTATGACAAGTACCATATTAAGCAAAAAATATTCACTGCCTAGTTTTCCCAAAACAATGGTTAAGTTAAAGCATCTAACAAAACCCTTGTTCAAATCCTTAAAAATAATGTTAATTTCATTGGTAATGATTGAAAATTATTATTATTTACCTCCCTTTAAGCCTCCCATACCAATACCTGAACCCCAATAGGATCCACCCCATATTCCCTAGTTTATGGCACTAAAGTTATTATCCCTATAAATATTTAGTTGCCTTCCTTATGCATTTAATTTTAAGATATTATCAATGATGAGTATAGATTAGGATGACTAAATGAGTTGTACCTACTTGATAAAAAATGGGTAGTGGATTTGAACAATCTCCATGAATATTAGAAGATGTCACATTGTAAGTATAACAAGTGCATCAAACCTAGAGGATTTGAGCTTGGTGATCTTGTGCTAAAATAAATCCAAAAAAAAAAACAAATGCATCATGTGAATATAAGGTAAATTTTGATCCTAATTGGCTAGGACTATTTGTAATCATGGCTAACTATGGGTGTGGAGCATACAAGTTGGCCACACTACATAGGAAGAGATGGATTAGCCTATATATATTATGAATCTCAAGCACTTCTACATTTGATATGTTTGAATATTGTCTATGAGGACCCTAACTTGGGGGCATGGCCTAAAACCTTTCCTTCATTATGTCATTCCCTCTTATATGCATTAACCTATCCTATTACCATTATGATCTTGATTATGATTTATAGGTAAAATAGGCGAATTCAAATGCTAGGTTTTTCAACAAAGTTCAATAGACAAATGTGGAATTAGTCATCATCAACACATTCAAAAAAATTAGTATCTCATAGTGGCTTACACATGGTTTCCATGTATAGTGGACCACTAAAATTGCATCTTTTCACTCTTGTTCTTTTTTTCATCTCTATTTACCACCCTATTATTCATTAGTAGTATATTTCACTATAAGGTTAAACTACATTGGCTTGAGGTCTATTCAAAATATGTACGTAGCATTTAGTTTCTAAGGTCAAGTTGGCCACCCCTTTCCATGCTCTCACCATTTTTTAAGAAAGTTAATCCTCACTCTTTCCATTTTATGAGTAATTTAAGCTATGCTCTCACCATTTTTTGGGCAACCTAAGCCAAAATCTCATCTTTTTACAAGAAATTTGAGCCATGGTCCCACTATTTTGTGATCCTTTTGGTACTTCCCATTGGATAAAACCATTTATATAAATACCTTATTCCAAAATCATGAAAAACCCTAAAATTTTATAAAACCCAAAACAACCTAAAAATAAAAAAATACCAAAAATGGCTTAAAATTTTCCATGGGAGATATAAAGCCACAAAATATTTATATGTCCTATCATTCTATTCACCAATGGCCTTTAGTCATATTATAAGTGTTGCACTTTGAAATTTATCCAGGGTGGAAACCTCTTATACAATCACAATCACTTATAATTTACCATTGTCATTCCTTAATTTACACTCCCATTTCTAGGAGAACTACATCAACCTGAGGTCCACACAAACTATGTAAGAAGCACTTGGATGTATGGGGCATCCCAAGTCAATTCAGCCAATCTTATTGCCATTCCATTTTTCCTAATTTATCTAACACTCTCACTATTTTGTGAGTATGCCTTTCATATTATTCATCTACAATCAAATCTATTACTTGTCATTATTTTTCATTTTTCCCACATCCTTAGGAGAACTACATTTGGCATGAAGTACATTTAACTATGTTGGCAGTGTCCACTTGCATGGGCCATTTAGAGATATCTCAACTAGCCCTTCATTTGTATTATATTCCCTCATTTTCGTCCAAGCTTTCATCTGGCCCTTTCAATTATCCTCTAGAGCTTAGAGGCAAAATATCTAAGAGTAACACCTTACCTTCACATATGAACAAATGATTAACTAATTACTTGTTTATTTTTTATTGTATTTGTGTTTTTTTCAACATTTATTATTTTTGGTATGTTTATTTGATTTTAATTAGTTACCTTAGGTTTAGTGTATTATATTTTAGACTTAAGTCTAAATCTGCTATATCTTATTGTTAAGTTGTAAATATTTGTAACTAATCCAATCTTGGTTTATTGCATTATGATTTACACTTATGACTTGATTCTTAATATCTCAATCCTAATTTGTTTACATCTACATTTTAATCAAGTTATTATGCTTCTATAATCTAATGTTATCATAATTAATTTATAATTGTGGTACATAATGTCAAAATGTAAAATCAAAAATCAAGTGCTAGCAGTCTCACAAGCAATGTTGTAACAATAAATCTCCTTGTTTATGATCCTAGAATAAGATCATTGAATCCCATGACTAATATATATCCTACTTATGATACATATCAACAAATGAGTGTATATAAAAGGTCATATGCATTTTTCAAGAATGATCAAATATCCATATTAAATTATAAATCAAAACATATCACATTTACAATATAGAGAGTAATATCATACCATTATATTCTTCCTTAGATCCCCATATTTGGATCCTTTGACTATTTTCCATCCTATTTTCTTCAAAGTTTTTAATTTTTCATCCTATTTCACCTACAGACAGTGTGTTTTCTTCATTTTAAGGGCCCATCTATTTTAAAATATTCCCTAACTATTCCCTCAAGGGAGCATCTAGGGATAATCAAGCACCTTTTTAGGCATAAATCTAGGTTTATCAATTCATTATTATTAAAATAGAAGAGTGAACACATCATTATTAAAGAATTATAAACTTTTTCGTAATGGATTTTTAATTATTTAAAAATATGATACTATGCCTTGTGTCTCGAAATGCCTTCTCAAATAGGGGCAAAATTTAGATACTCCATTTTAACCACTTTCATGTCTAAACTAAAATTAGAATGATTCTATACATTTACATGCAAATATTGATCAAAGTTCACTAAAGGATCCAATTTGATCACATAATTACTAGTTTAATATGAAATCATAGTGACACATTCCTAATTGGGTCAATGGTTTGTATCATAATACTAATCTTATCAAATGCATCTCGAATCAAATTAACCCTTTGCAAGTGTTATTACAAGGTAATTAAATGAATATATGAGTGACAAAAGAACATTTCAAGTGCACCATTATTATAATTTCTAATTAATCACCTTGATTAATTGGCCAAATCATTCCTCCAATATAAAATTCCATGGATTTTGTTGATGGATCTAGTGACATGCCAAATTTAGGATTTTGGGGGGTGTTAAGCCCTAACCTGTCCTAAAAAGAGGGATTTCTTGCATTAAGAAAGCCTTTCCAAAGTTATTTTTTACTAGGTCTTGGTATGTAGGGTAATTTAGTGGTTGATTTTTAAGTAGTCCATGATAAAGGGCTTTGGTGAAACTAAATCCAAACGATGGTTTAAGAAATAGACACCATGAGACTCAATTAATCCATAGCTAATCTATTCAATAATGCTTAAATGGTGATGGACTACATTCAGTAATCATGATCTATCATTGAAATCAGATTTCTATTAGTATTAAGCTAACACACTGGTAAAAATAAATAGAAAAATAAAGGGAAAAGGGGAATAATATGCCATGCTACCATAGAGATGAAGCTGAAGTGTCAGAATGAAAAAATTCAATAGAAACCAATCCTTAGTTGAGATAGACTGAGCACAACTCCAACTAAAAAACATTATGAGAGTCTGGGGATAATTTACTAAGAGGAAAAAGACCATAACCACCATAAACATTCATAGGAAATATATGTAATCCTCCACAAGACTTGTAATATCAAGATATTTCTTATTGATTAGAAATGGTAAGATTTACAACATCCATTTAGCTACAAACTTCATTTTCATAATAGTGAGGAAAAAACTATGCTAGGAAAGAATGAAAAAGGTTTGGTCTACTAACTATGGATAATTCAAGCATGTCTAGTCTAATACACTATGCTCTAATCTAAAGGGAGTTAACTCTTATTATAATGTAGGAGTTGATCTTATATAAACCTCCATGTTCATGTAGCTCCTCAATTTTTCATTTCCCACTAGTGCGGTAGTTTCAAGTAATCATTAATGTGATTAAAGATGGCAGTTAAGATTCTAAAAGACATGTCAGCTTAGCCATGCTCTTATAGATACTAAATTTAACCATGATTGCTTTGAAATTTCAATTTAGATGTGTTATGTGTAGTTATGTTTCATGTCTATTGAAGGCTAAATTTTTCATATGCTTTTAACTTGATCCCAATGTTCATCCTACACATATGATTCACACCTTATTCATGATTTTAGTTGAATATACCCCTTTTTTAATTTTTACAACTAAAATGACTTGAATTCCATCATTTATCATCATGCTACCAAAATAAAAATTGATTTTTTTGTTGAATTGAATGCATAGTCCTATCTCAGCTTTTGATAGTTTTGATGACTAGATGAGATGTCAATCTTAGTCCCTTCATATTTTGATGTCACCACTACCACATGATCTCTTCTCAGCTTCTCATTCCATTCCCATCGTTAGGATTTTGGATATGCTCATTGGGTCCCACTTTGTCATTTGGTAGTATATCAATGTCCCTAGGATTTACTTTAATGTCTACCTTTACCATTATTGTGGCCACATGGCTTCTTTTCAGCCTCTTAGGATCTTCATACTTTGAAACAATAATTTTAGTGCCCCAACATTTTAGGCTACTAAGAGGGTGCCAAGTGAAATCTTCTTGGGGCCTTAAGATCATAGGTATTTTCCAATGTCAATCAACTCTTAGGCTTCTGGAGTAATGCCTTTAATTCCCCTAAGTTTTTAAGATTTTGAGGATCTTAGCCTTTGTTAATGCCTTCAATCCTTTGTGCTACTATGATTCTAGGTGGGTGCCATGTGGCATCCTCTTAAGGCCCTAAGGCTTAAAAAGATAGACATTTTTATAAAAGGATTTGGCTTTGAATATGCACATCAATGATATTTGGACATGTGAAATAATTTGGGGGTTCTTGGGAAACTTTTGAAAACCTGTGATGAAAAAATAAAATCAGCTAAGTAAATATTTTTGAACAAACTAAGTTTTTCCAAGAAAATTTTATGTGAAAAGCAGTCATTTAATATAGGAATTAAAGCCATCCATCTGTATAAAATTAATTTTTGAGCCCAAATATTAAAATGGGTGAATACTGAAGCATTTTATCAATGGATAAGACTTTATAAGATTAAAATAAACTTATAAGTTATAAATTAATGTTCATAGATGAAATCTTAGATTGAAGTGATAAAAATACAAAGGCATTAGAAATGATCATGAGCAATAATTTGTAACTTAACATCTAGTAAATTATCAATAAAGGAGAGCTTAATTATATAGACCATCACAACCCTATATAAAAAGATCATATAAGAAAATAGGGTCCCCATATTTAGTTTGAAAATGTGGCATGTTGTTGAAGGAAACAACAAATGGTGATTCTTACTAGTAGATACTCCTAAGTATCTAAAGAATCCATAATCTCTAGTTCTTACATCAAAATAATAAACATTAGCTACAAAGGATTACTTGAGATAAAATCATTAGGATAAAAGCACTAAACTCTACCTCAATATGTGGCATACTCAGTTGCAATCCTAGCAATGACCATTTGTGTGTGTGATCAAGTGATTAATTCATTTTATTTGCATGCACACACAATAATTTGGATTTGTATAAATTAATATAACTTATAAAAGGAAAGATTTAGTTATTTGGCATGGGAGGTAATGGAATGGCATTACTATACTACTAGTTATGTGTTAATAACCCTAATAAAGATACCTTTAGTCCCTTCCTAAGGCCTTTCTCCATTGCTAGCCATGCTAGAAAGCATATAGTGGAGGTTACCAAGATCACCTTTTCAAGGAAGATTTTTAGACTTTACAATTTGGCTTAATTATTTTGAAATGAGTTTTTACTCATTTTTTTAATCCATTAAGGATTTGGGGCCAATCTATGGGTGTAGAGAAAGTTAGAAAGTTCATGATCAGTTAAGATGAACCTAAAAAAGATAGTAATGCATTTTATTTAGATATTTCTATTAAGTGTATAGATGGATTTAAATCAGAAAACAAACCTTTCTAAATCCACAAATTCTATTTTAAATCATTGGCCTTTACAAATATGAATATGCATAAGAGAATCATAACAATTCACACAAGTGTTCAAGCTAGGTTTTGTTCGTGTTCATGGAGTGTCATTGATGTTATACATGCAACATACCTTTCATTTCATTTATTTTATTAACTAAGGAACCTCAAATAAAAAAGAGAAGGACAAGATTAAAAAAAAAGAAATGGAAACTAAACTAAAAACAAGGGATGTGAAGGAAAAAGCAGAAAGCAAACAAGAAATCAAAAGATAAATTATTCATAGAGGTTATTTTAGGCAATAGTATGTCTAAATTTATTCAAAAACCTATGTTACATGATTTTGAGAAGGTTGAGGGGACATGTATTTATGTATATGCTTCCCTCTAGCTCATGGACACTATCCCACAAAGATTTTTCAATATTATTTTTATAAAAACTAAAAGAATTATGACTATGAAACTCAATAATAAACCTACATTTAACTTGCACAAAGTATTTGGGATAAGTGAAAGAGATTACCTCAAATCAAACATTATATCATGGTGATGGGTAAGTATGGTAATTATTACATATTAAAAATAACTAACCATCCAACCTGGCAGTGGTGTCAACTTTATTGTAGCCAAATTATAATTTTTTGTGAGCTACTCTTAAAATGAGATGTATGTTATGGTAGCATCCTGATTTTCATCTTCACTGTCAAGAGAAATGGGAATGGTTTTTCTATGATGTCGTAGATTTTTCATCTATGGCAGAGGTATGAAAATAATTACATTGAATTAATATATGTTCAGGATTGATTTATATTGGGATACCTCCCATGTCTATGACCTCTACATTCAGAATTTAGCCATTTAATTTGAATGTAAGGTTATCTAAAAGTAGAAGATCTTCTATTTTATCTTTAGTCAATCCACTGAGTTCACATAGAGATTGTATTTCATCTTTGGTTTCTTATTAAATCTCACTCACCTATAATGATGTACTAGGAGAGATATGTTACTATTGTGTTGCTTGCCACCTTTAATCAATATTTTTATTAGAGAGGGAGCAACAAAGGACAAGAATACTTTAGATTAATAGCATGTATATTCCTTATCTAATGGCTCTAACTCATCGACTTCATCTTTATATTGATTAAAATAGATTTTTTATCACCCTCTTGAGTAAGCAACTCACCTTTGATTTGATCTTCTACTACTAGGTCACTCAAGATAGTCATTATTACCTCATCATTAGAATTACCATCACTACTCTTAGGGATTAACCCAGACATTGTCTATTGGTGACTTCTTAAAGTGAATGGAACATAATTAGTAAAAGTATAAAAATAAAATTTAATAAAAAAACCAATAAAAACATCTTACTTATTGTGTACTAAATTAATAGAGTTATATGTATTAGTGGAGCAATCAGGGTCTTCATTCAATATAGGGGAGTTCACTTGATAGAACATCTGAGGTAATGCTTGGGTAAATGTTTCATTATGAGATGAAATTTTATTAATGGTTTGACTCTTTATAAATAATATTGATGTATTTTTATGGTGAACACCTAATTATCGCCTAGTAGGAAAAATTAGTGTTATGATCATGAGACATGGCTTGTCGTTCAATGGTGCAAGTTGTTTGGTATGTAAATGCCAATGATGTGAAAGATAAAGGAGTCCCTTAAATAAAAATATCACTAAAGGTAAGTAATTTTATAAGTTAAATATATATGGATACTACTTCTATCTGTAGGAAAGGGTCTCTCAATGATCCGGGCAACAATTCAAGCAATAATTCGGGTGACGGGGCCACCCCAATTGATGACGAAACTTTCGGGAGCCATAACTTTTGCACCGTAGATCCAATTGACTCACCGTTTGAACCGTTGGAAAGATAATAATGAGGGGAACATCATGAGATGGCATAGATATTTTCTCAATGAATTTTGACCCCTAAAAACCCAATGGAAGGGCACCAAATTTCAATTTTAGTAGTGCAGTCTAAAAATAGTAAGTTTCTAAAAATAGTAATTCCTTGAATTATGTATTATTGTAAATTATGGAAGTCAAACCACTTGATATCCCTCAATATTAGTGACCTTCCACATCCTCCTCCCACCTTCAAAACATGTATAAATTAAGATGTAACCTGAAATGGAAATTAGACATCTCTTCTCAGAGATAGGCATATGTTTGGGTCTACAAATTTGATCAATAAAACATCTATTCTCAGAGACAACATTATTTTGAATTGTGTTATTCTTTTTTATTGAATTATCTTTCAACCAAATATTTTGATTTTTGGATCACTCAACCTCATATACAGTTGATGAAAGTGTTGGTTGAAAGCACTCAAAAACTCACTAGGTTCCCTATGGTCCATATAAAAATGGTGGAATAGGGCATCAAGATTGATGTGATCTCTAAAATGGCTTACAAAAAACATTAAAATTCATCCCATGTGGTTATTCACCCATTTGGTAGTTCAATGTACTAGTTGTATGCATCCTTATCCAGAGAATAAGGGAATAAGTGATAAGCCATATACTCATGTTGGATGTGAGTCTTGATGATGGAATATTTGAATGCATGAACATGTTATTATTACTATTAGTTTCTTGCCACGTGTGTACTTTGGGAAAATGAATCAAGATTTTTAGGTAGGTTATGAATGCACCCTTAGACATTCACTGGTCAACTATGCCCACCTAACCATGAAAAGGCCATGGGAATGGATGGCAAAGCCTCATAAGTGTTTTTATCTTAAAATTTTCATGAAAAGTACTTTAGCTTCATATTAGGCCCTCCTTCTAACACCAATCTATTGATGGGTCTAGTAACATGCCAACTATAGGGTTTGGGGGTGTTATGCCCTAGCCTATCCTAAATAAAGGGATTTATTGTAATAATAATGCCTTCCCCAGTTTATTTGTCACCAATTCTTGGTACATAGGGTAACTCAGTGGTCGATGTGAACCTACTCCATAACAAGGGGATTTGTTGAAACTAACTCTAGATGATGGATTAATCTATAGTCACAATGAGACTCGATTAGTCCATCACTAATTTATTCAATAATGTGTAAATGGTGATGGACTACATCACCAATCATGATTTAGAATTAAAAATGGATTAATATTAATCTTAAGCTAACACACTAGAAAAAGAAAAAGAAAAGGAAAGGGAAAAAAGGAATAAAAGGCCCTATTGTCATAGATATGAAGCTAAAGTGTCTGATTGAATAAATATCATAGAAACCAATTCTTAGATGAGCCAAAACTAGCACAAATACAACTAAAGGACAATGTGAGAATCTGGGTAGAAGTTACTCAAAGGAAAGTAGACCTTAAACACCATAAAAATGCACAAAAAATAGATGTGAGCCTCCACATCACTTGGAATACCAAGATAATTCTTGTTGATTAGCAATTGTGAGATTTACAACAGCCATTTAGCTACAAACTTTATTTTCAAAACAATGAGGTAAACACTATGTTAGGAAAGCATGAAAATGCTTGGTGTACTAACTATGGATAATCCAAGCATGTTTGGTCCACTACTATATGCTCTAATATAAAGGTAGTCATCCCTTATCACAATGCAAGAGATGATCTTATATAGACCCCCAAGTCCATGTAACTCCTCAAATTTTCATTTCCCACTAACATGGTAGTTATAAGTAATCATCAATATGAATGGAGATGGTAGTTAAGATTTTGATAGACATGATATATTAGACATGCCCTTATATATACTTAATTTATATATGGTAGCATAGGGTCATTGATATTTCTTTGAGATTACCATTTAGACATGTTTTGTCTAGTTAGGCACCATGTCTCTTGAAGGATAAATTTGTCTTATGCTCTTTGCTTGATCTAAATTTGCATGTTATGCCTATGATTCATGCCTTATTCATGATTTTAGTTGGTCAAACCCATTTTTTATCATTATGCCAATTGTAATGAATTGAATTCCATCATTTATCATCATGATGTTGAACAGCAACTTGATTTTATTATTAAATCAAACACATTATCCTAATTAATATTTTGGCACTTTTGATAGCTAAATGCATCCTCAATGTTAGTCCCTTAATCTTATAACACCACCATTGATACATGGTCCCTTATTATCTTATCCTTTCATTCCCATCACTAGGATTTTATATTTTCCTATTGGGTCCCGTTTTTCCACTTGGAAACTTTTTAGCTTTCATAGTCTTTACTATGTTTTCTGACTTTGTCATTGTCATGGCCATGTGGATTATTCTCAACCTCCTAGGCTCTTCATGTTTTGGGCTAATGTTTCCAATGCCCCAATCTCTCGAGATTATAAGAGGGTACCATGTGGCATCTTTTTGAGGCCTTGGGTACATGGGCCTTTGCCAATGTTGATCAACTCAAGAGATTCTAGATTAATGCCTTAATTCCCTTGAGGTTGTGAGATTCTAAAGTTATAGGAATTTGTTAATGTATTCAATTCTCTTTGTTAGTGGGCTTCCAGGGGGATGCCACATTGCATCCTCTCTGAGCTCTAGAATTTTAAAAAAGACTTAGTCATTTTTCTAAAAATATTTGGCTTTGGATATATGCATCGATGATATTTGGATGTGTGGTAGAATCTAGTGGGTCCCAAGAATCTTTTTAAAACCTATGAGAAAACATGAAAATTGGATAAGTAAATATTTTTTTAAAAACTAAGTTTTTCCAAGTGAATTTTAGGTGAGAAGTAGTAATTTACTATATGAATTGAAACCAGTCATTCATATAAAAATAATTTTTAAGTCTGAACATTCAAATGGGTGATTATTAAATCATTTTATCAAGCAATAAGACTTCATAAGATTAAAATAAACATACAATTAAGACATTAATGTTTATATATGACATCTTAGAATAAATTGAGCAAAATGCAAAGGCATTAGAAATGAGCACGAATAGTCATTTGTAACTTAGCATCTAGTAAACTTCTATTCAAGAAGAGCTCAATCAAACAGACCATCATAATCCCATATAAAATCATTAGATAAGAAAAGCGGTTCCCCATTTATAGTTTAAAAATGGGACATGTTGTCGAAGGCAATAACAAATTTTTAATTTTTAATTTTCCATAAATCAAAATTATAATATTACCTCATCTAGGGACATCACAAAGAGAAGTCAATGGGAAAGGAGATGATTGAAAGAAAACTCTTACACTCTCTTAAAATCACTTCCACACTCCTCCCTCTTACACCCTCTTACACACTCTAAGAGGTCATTATTGTGGTTCTCATCCAAATCTCTTCCACACTCAAAAAAGGCCTTAAATGGAGTTTCATACACACTCTATGTGTGTAATCATGAATTTAAGGGTTCATTCCCTACCCTCCATTTGGATATGATATGGATATCTCACATTAATTCCAAGAGTATATAAATACAAAGGCCTTTGGCCATTAGATACAAGGTTTTTAAAGTTGTTTTGGTTGCCTTAGATTTATGACTCACCCAATATGAAGTGAAGTAAACTCATAATAGTTGGAGATATCACCATAGAGAATGGTGATTCTCCTCTGTAATTGAGAGGGTAAGTTCTCTCATATGATATGAATAATTTGGGGGTTTTGTGTAATTTTTACCTCAAATCATGAAAGGAAATAAAAGATAAAATAAAAAGATAAAATGGAAGAAAGCCATAACGAGATAAAAGCAAACAAATATTGGGATAACTTAAAAATAAATAATAGAAATGGAAATCTTTCCTCTCACACACGAATGAACATAAAATAAAAAAGGATTTTGGGAACAAAAGGCATGCCTGGAAGCATAAATTTTGCTCATAAACTTGATTACATACACTTGGTATAGATTTTTAATGACATCAAACATGCAAAAACTCATGGACATCAATAAATTTTATATAGGGGTTTTCAACACAAAGTTTGGAAACATCAAAAGTTTCATATAATCAAATTAATGTAGAATTTTAATGGATCCTTCATTTATAAATAAAAATTTATAACAACTCAAAATAAGAAGACACTTATCTTCACATTAAAGAAATTTCATTAAGAAGCATTAACATCATTAGCCAAAAATTACATAGGGAGGTTCCTTTTATAGGTGTAAAATAGACAAGTCCTAACATCCTCATGAATGTGGGATTATTTTCCCCTTAAGGACATTTATTAAACTTAAGTAAGCTTGACTAGACCATGTAGACAAAACCCAGTGGAATAAAAGTCTACACCAACACCCCCGGTAAGTATAGCTTAGGTGGGTAGAAGAACTGGGTCCTAACATAAAGCCCTAATGAGGTATCTAAGTACATAGAGATGATCCTCTAGAGGAGGAAGAATATGGAGCTGCTTAAACCCCAAAAAGATCCCATAAATGAATATACTTACTCTCAATGAAAGGTTTGGTGAATATATAAATAATTTGCTTTATTATTTGGATGTAACGAAGATCAATAGACTGATCATGGATGAGATCTCAAATTAAATACATGTGAATATTGATATACTTGGTCCATTGATGGATGACTAGATATATATATATATGGATTATGTTTTGGTTGTCAGATAATATGACTATTAGTTGTATAAATTAGATGCAAAACTCAATGAGAATCAGGGCCCCTAAACCCAAATAGCCTTAGTGGTAGCATTAACAACTCATATATATTTTGCCTCTATAGAAGATGAATTAATATCATTCTAATTATTTCTTTACCAACTAATCAAACCTAAATTAAGGTAGAAATTGTATCCTAAAGTAGACTTGTGATTTTGAATGTCGTCGGCCTAATCTGAGTTTATATAACCAATCAAGTCAATGTTGATGCCTGATCCATAGTGAATCATGAAAATATGAGTACCTTTAATGTAGTATAATATCCACTCATTTTTTTTAGTGTATTTCATATGGTTATTATATGAATCTAGAGATCATGCTTATTACATATGAAAGGTAAGGTCTAGTATGTATAAGATAGATGAGACTACCAACAAGTTGTCGATACGAGGTAGCATCAATAAATAGAGATGTAAAATCATCCTTAAGATTTACACCAGATAGAAAAAGATTTGTATCCAGATTAAAATTATCCATGTTAAACTATGCAATAAAATTCAAAGCATACTTAGATTGTGTAATAGTGATCCTAGGGCCATACTAATAAATTTCAATCCCAAATAAGTAGTGCAACAAGCTCAAGTTAGTCATTGATAACATGTCAGACAAAATAGTTTTCAATAATGTGATTATGGATGGAGAACTCACTTTGATTAATAGGTCATCCATGTAGAGAACCAAAATCAACATTGAATCATCCTACCACAAAATTTAGACATTTAGATCTGAATGACATATGGTGAACCCAACCAAAAGAAGAAAGGAGTCCATTTTGGCATACCAACCTTGAGGAGCTTATTTGTGACCATAGATAGATTTATGAATCTTGTAAACTAAGGAGGAATCTTCCATAAATCCCTGTAGTTGTTCCATTTATATTTCCTCTTTGAGGTCACTATGAAAAAAGTCACTCTTCACATCCATCTGATGAACATCCCAATGATGTGTTATGGAAATAAAGAGAGTGAGTTGGATTGAGTTTATTTTGGTGACTAGGGTAAATATATTAGTATAATCAATGTCAAGTACCTAATAAAAACTCTTTGCTACCAAATGTGCTTTGAACTTTTCTATGAACCCATCTATAAATTTTGTTTGGTAGATCCACCTACATCAAATAAGTTTTCTTCCCTTAAGAAATGGGACTAAATCCCAAGCATTGTTCCTTTACAAGGAATTTTAGTCCTATTCCATAGTAGTATCCTGCTCAAGAGTGCCTGATACCTCATGAAATGATTATGGATTTGAAGTAAATGCAATGAAATTATGTAGTGCATCTTGTAATTAATAGTGTTTTTGCTTGTTGTCTGATGGATCTCCAACCCATTGGCTATCACTTTGCAATGTTTATCTAACCCAAAGAAGACCAATGCTTAGAGAGTTAGGAGGGTATTCCTCATCATCTAAATATAATCTAGGAGAATGAGGGAATCCTCATCACTACTCTCATCATCAAAACTAGAAGAAGAATATAGATCATTAGGAGGTTGATCAGGTGGATCTGAGTCATTAAAATTGTCATCAAATTCAAGTGCATGTAAGGAAGGGTGAGAGGTGTCAAGTGTGGATTCTGAAGGACCCTATATAAAATGACCACTCCTCTCAATGAAAAACTCATGAGTGGTGTGATGGAGAATCATGTATCCCTTAACACCCTCAAGATATCTAATGAAGATGTAAGACTGAATTTGAGGTTCCAATGTTGTGCATTTATTATTTAAAAGTGAGCCATAGAAGGTGAACCAAACACTCAAAAGTGATCTATTGTGGGTTTTTAACCACTCAAATATTCAAAAGGAGTGACTCTCTTCAATGCTTTATGAGGAACTCGGTTCTGGATATACCAATCATAGTTTATGGCCTTCGCCCAATACTGAAGTGCAAGAGACTTGGATTGTAGCATATAATTGGTCATTTCCTTCAAGGACCTATTATTTCACTCTATAAAACCATTTTATTGATGACTATATGGAATTATACATTATATTTCAATCCCCTCTAATGTCTAAAATTGCTCAAAATGGTTACTTACATACTCACCACCATTATCGATGCATAAAATCTTGATGGTTTTGCCTAATTATTTCTCTACAACCACTTTAAAGTTCTAAAAATTGTCAAAGACCTCTAATTTATTCCTAATAAAATATTCCCAAGTATACCTATAATATTCATTGATGAAAATAATCATGTACTTTATCTTATTGAAAGAAGGTTTTGTAAATGGACTAGTAATGTCACTGTGAATAATCTCTAATATTTTTTTACCTCTCCATGATTTTCACTTGTCATACTTATCCTCTAGAAGTTTACCAAGAATTTAGACATGGAAAACTTCATCAAAAAACTTTAACTCATGGCAACCCTAACCATGTCTTGATGACTGAGTCATTCCAGGCAGTGATAGTTGAGATGGAAGGATTTGTCATGCCATAATTTACTCACCTCATATAAATGAGACAAAAATGTAGTAGAGGGTTGATGAGGAGAAAATTTTGAAAAATTATACAACTTGGATTGGTGATCTACTTTTATAAATGAAATAATGGATCCATTGTTAGCTTCCCTGCTATCAACAAAATTGGATGTAAATGTAACTCTCTTTTTTGAACCAATGTGAGTGATCTGGTAAATAGATAAGAGATCGATGGATAAAGAGGGAACACATAAAACATCATGAAATGTCTCATCATTCACTTCAATAGATCTACTCCCACTAACTTTTATAGAGGTATCATCACCCAATAGAATGGAAGACATAGAATAAGGCTCTAAAGATGCAAACATGTCCTATAATGAAATCATATGGTGTGATGCACTAGAATCAATAACCCATGTGGAAGGTTTAGATGTAACTGAAACAAGTGCTTTGCCCTTATCTTTTCTCTTCTTATTATATTTTTCCTTAGAAGACCCCTGTGATGATGAACTCTAAGTTAAAAAATTAGGGACACTAATATTGTGTTGTTCAAGCATTTTTTTAAATAGGTCATTTTGTTTCTACATGAATTTGGTTTCATCATGCTTAGATTTCTTATAATAGCCACATGTGATTCACTCTTTCTTGAGTTTCCCATCTGAAGAGGAACAATTTTTGTATGCTTTTGAATTAGCATCAAATTTTTTGACCCTTTATTTGCTCTGGGTCCTTCTTGTTCTATTTATTATCCTTGATACTAGAAGCCTTATGTTTTTCATGAATCACAATTAAGGCATGAGATTTGGATCTTGTCTCACTCTTGAGTCAAGTTAGTAGCAAAGTTATCCAAGTATGGTATTATCCATGCATTTCCAAGTGCACACTTGGTGGCATGGAAGGTCGAAACAAATAAAGAATAGTCACATCCCAATTTGGCAAGGATGGAAAGAATCAATGATCATCCTTTTTATCAATGCTACATAATTTCAACTATAACCTGAGTGATTTGAACTTTGTGAAAAAAATTTAAATCATATCAAAGTCACTTAGGCTCAAACTGATGATCTCATTCTCTAACTCATGACCCCTCATTTCATCCTATTTTCCAAAGAGTTTATATAATAAGTTCCATAATTGATTTGGAGTTGTATATTTGATATGAAAAAGTAAGTTGGCAGACATAAACTAGCGCAATAAATTATAGGCTTCATCTCTTCAATTATACCACTTCACCTTATTTACATTAGGTGTCAATTTTTATAGACCCATCATGATATAGTGTAAGCTTTTCTCCCCAAAAATATTTTAACTTTGACTTTCCACTCATGATAGTTAAATCATGTAAGAAGCAAAATTGAACTGAGAACCATGATGTAGGAAGGGTGTGTTGAACTGCATGTACTATAGACTGGTAATGTTACACCCCCTAAATATGAAGAGGTTAAAAGTTATAAGGCATGATAATAGAACCAATTCAAAGGGCTTGAAAAAACACACACTTTCAAAAAAATGGCACCTTGAAAGGACCAATGGGCTGAAATTTATGCTCAATTAAAGTTCAATATGGCAAGATGATTCTCCACTTTTCAAAATTTAAAAAAATGTTGAGTGTTCAAAACTTGGAAATGGGTGCTAGATTTAATCCCTCACTAGTACAAATCCAAATTTAAGCCCCTTTCATATGACCACACTATATGACCAAGGGGCTAGGTAGGATGAGTCCTTGTATTCATGTATTTTCATGGGCTAGGTTTGGGCTAGTGGGCCCATGAAAGCATGAAAATGTACACACATTTTTACTTCACATCACTGAGTGGATGAGGACCTGAAGAAGCTAAATTTTTTTCTAAGTCCCAAATTCTGTAGAAAATCATCAAAAATACCTACAAGAAAAACCCAAATCTTGAAAATCTATACGTCCTCATGCAAATATGGAAAATGGCCACTTCATATTTTACAACACCCATAAAACTTTTTTGAATTTGAGTACTAGGCGGTATGAAATCTGTAGGTTTTTTTAAAATGCCTTCAAACCCTCCAAAAATGGAAAAAAATTACTATCATGAAACCAAGTCATGTTTATAGCCATTCATAGGGTTTTAACACATTTTGAATCCAACAGCACTATCCATTTTTCTTTAGGATATACTAGATATATAGATTTTCATGATTTTTTGATAAATCCTACCAAACCCTTGAAAATTAAAGTCATGAAAAACACCTAAACACGCTGAATGCAAGGTCTCACAATAGGAAAAATGGCATTTAGTTACCAACAAAGCTCTGATATCATGTCTGAGTGGGCCATAATTAGATCTACTGGAGAGGATCGAACTCACAGAGAAAACATGTATGGAGTAATGAAACCTAAAAAAATAACTCAAAAGAGGAAGAAATTTGTCTTCATAATAAATAAATTATATTAAGGAGAATTAGCATCATTATCCAAAAAGTACATAGGAAGTTTCATTATATAAGTGGAAAATAGACAAGTCCCAACATCCTCATGCATTTTAGATTATTTTCCCCTTAAGGACTTTTAGTAAACGTTAAGCAAGCTTGACTAGACCGTGTAGACAAAATCCAATCAGATAAAAGTCTACACCAATAGTAAAATGGGGTAGTGGAATTTTGTTGGCAAAATTTCACTACAATATCTAGCTCTAACTATGGGACCACATTCTCTGGAAAAATGTTGGAGAACTCTAGAAGATGATGGTGACCTATACCTCATTCAACCTACTCAAAATACCACTACTCTTGCTCCATGATTTGACCAACTAGAAGCCATTTCACCTATCCTAATTATATGGGAATGAATATGTGCTATCCAGCCAAATCCATGCTTGAAAATTATACCTATTCCCTTATCAAACATTTTATTGATACATGTTCTCACCACTGGAAGACACATTATTCTTTCCACTTTATTTAGATTTTTAAATTGATGTTTCCTAATATTTACAAGGATAAAGAATAATATGGTATTCATTACTCAGGGGGGATCTATGACATTCCTTATTTTCTCACTTCTCATCTCAAGTAGCAATGTCTTGTAACACTTAATTTGATTCACCCATTTAGTTTTATCCTTTTTAAATGATTGATACTACCTAGACATATGTTATGTTTGGTTTACATACTAGAGGATATGTAGTTTATTTATGATTATCATAGAAATTAGTATCCACTAGTAAATTAGTTGTTATTTCTAAATATTATATACAACCTCATTTTGTGTAGTTTTATTAACACAAGCTCAGGGCCTCTTCTTGCACTCCATCATTTTATCCATTCTACCATTTCAAATGAAGCATTTGACAAAAGACTTGTGATTTTTATGTGTATTCTTGGAGCAATCATGTTAGACACTCTAGGATTTTGACATGTTACACAAAGTCATGAATTCCTAATGATAAGCCATTGGCTTGACAAACCACATATCTTCCATAGGAATTACCACCTTTTTAACCAACTCTCTATGAAGACCATCACCAAAATCATATTAAATTATTTTGCAAGGTTTTGGAATTAGACTCACACCTATCAATTTCCATTTTTTTAATCAATATTATCAGGAAACATGCAAACTATTTTTAAAAATAACTCAAAAAAAATTGATCTCAATTTATGCCTTCTAAAGTCTTTCATG